>CATIWQ010137398.1:0-17296 GCA_949673415.1 Euphorbia schlechtendalii | reverse complement strand
CGAAACTACTCTTAAAATTAACTCCAACGCATATAACTTGATTAATATAAAAGACTTAACACGAAATACGCATTATGACACATAGACATATCATAAACTTCGAAATAGAAAGTATAAGTAGAAAGCAAAGCAAAGTTGTAAGGTATTCAAGTGAAAGCTAAAGTTGATCAAACCATATCCACTCTTTAATGGGAGTAGTCAATTCTTGCAATTCATGCGTTTACTTTGAATTCGGTCTCTGCCAGTATAGAACCTCCGCTAGGATGCTATTCTTTACGAATATCGAAAAATCGAATGTTGAAGAATGAAATCTTTTATTGATAAGTGATTTGCAAGTACACTTATACAACAATCGCTCGAGAATATAGAGAAATCTAATGATCGAAACAAGGATTCGAATCACTTAAACATTTTCTCGCTAACACTTATGAACGTAGCGAATTCTCTATCTATACACACACTATATCTCTCTCATGCACTCTAATGTTTTCCCTCTACTTATCTTTGAAATTGTGAGGTCTTGAAGCCCTATTTATAGAGTTCAAAGTGTTGCGTCTATCCATATGAAGAGTTGTGTCCATTGGTGAATGATTGCATCACTTCATTATGATTGGTTGAGCAGCTTCAATCTAATCCACAATGGATAGGCACCTTTTCATGACTGGTTGATTTCTGATAAGTGTCTATTCATTGGTAGTTGATGGCGGTTGATGGCGGTTGATCATCCTTTTCTAGCAGTTGGTAGTTAAGAAGATTAAACAAGAAAACCGTCCAAGTCACGACCGCGATATACAAGTCATGACCGTGAATCTTTGATTAGTAGATTTCTATTTTGAAGAAGAACAAGTCGCGACCGCGAATGGTTGTCGCGACTGTGAATTGCATTTTTCTTCAGAATTCTCCTTGTAACTTCACCGATCTTTGACGGCTTCGATCCTAAGTCAAATCTTTAAGTTCCACGCATCTTGTTGCACCTTTTTCACTCTTTTTTCATAGAATTCCATTTTAGATCATTTTACTCCCAAGATTTACCTAGTATCTATATTTGCATAAAAAGCAACTACATACCACATGAAATCTTTCGTATGAATTATAAAAATGACTTAAACTATAGTGTTTAGTGTATAAAATTAATATGATAATAAGTCTAATTATACACTTATCATACCCCCATACTTTACTTTTGCCTTGTCCTCAAGGTAAATTCAACAGAAGTGTATAAATTGGTAAACAAGTTCGTACCTCATTTGGTGAAAGACTATTGTAGTGAGTACCACATTCCACGTTGTAAAAGATATGAAGTAGAAGTTTGAAATTTCCCACAAATTAGTAATGTGCAATTTATATAGTTTAGTTGCATACCTTTGCCCTTAATGGAGAGTTAACCGAATCGCATCTTCATATAAGCATTATATGCAAACTCGAATATTTCCTTCTCTTAAGCATAGTATAAATTATGAAGGACATAGAAAGCACACTTTGATTAATTTTCTCTAAAGGCATTTTTAGGAACCTAGGATGCTAAAACACTCTCAGTGGTTGCATGTTATGCTCCATACCACTCTCTCCTTTTTTCAGTGGTTGCATTTTATGCTCCATACCACTCTCTCATTTTTTTCTTTTAAGCATATGATTTTGAAGTACTTTGTACTTTGCACCCATTTTTCATGCTATGCTTTCATTTCTTTTTTCACTCAATGAATGAATGCAGTTTTTGCTCCATACCATTTCTCACCTTTTGCATGACTCATTGGTTATCCTCTCTTTCTTTTGATTTTCCTTTAACACCCTCATCCTTTATTGATCATTTTCAAAGTATTATGGCTGTAGTTTCCTAACACTTTAAACACACTAAATACTTATAGGACTTATTCGAGGTTTGCATATAAAACTCATAGTAAGAATACTATTAGATATTACTCCACTTAAACTTTTCAGAAGTATTAAAGTAAAACTATATAACTTATATTAATTCATTTTGCATCGAAATATATATCGAAACTTACTTGGAATGTTTCTTTGAATGTTACTCACCACTCATCCTTGCAAATTAATAAATGTTGTGCACTAACATTAAACATGTAAATACCTAACACTCAACATAACCTTGGATAAATATTAACAAAGTATAAGAAATGATAATGTATAATTAACAAAAATTTCAAGAAAAATTTTTAAATTCTTCGATTTTTTTATTTTATTCAATTTTTTTTATTTTACAGGATTTTTACAAAATGTCCCCCACACTAAAGAACACAATGTCCTCATTGTGAGACATTATAAAAATCAAATTATTAAACACAGAGCTAAAATCAAATAAAGGAAAGAAATTGAACCCGTTTTACTCCTTAGAACTTGAATCTGGTGGACTCGGAGATATTTCCAAATTTTGCATTCTGAAGTATGTATTCAACTTCTGGTTCAATGAAATATTGGATTTTGTCAGTTGAATAACATCTTGTTGTATGGAGGTAATGTCTAGGCATGCTTGGTCGACATCTCTTACGAACTTTCCTCTCCAAGTATCACTTGTACTTCCCCGAGGCTTGTCTTGAATTACTACTCTTGAATTGAACTTCCTCAACATTCTCTTCATCTGGTTGGTTTTCTCGAGTAGTAGACTCTTACGTCGGTCTAAGCTTTCTTATCCTTACTTCATATGGTAGGAATGTAAATTTTCCTACTTCTTCTTTTACCAATCCTGCTCTCTTCACATACACTCCTCCCATAAAATTAAATTTCTCCCTTGGATTATATTGGTATGGTAATTGATTTTTCGCTCCAAAATTATCCCACAAATCGTATTTGCACCTCCAACCCTAGCCTTTTTATGTGTAGTCAAACTAGCAATGGATTCCAAAATATACATCGGAAACTTTGTTCGAAACTGCAAAACTACACACTCCAATATTTCCAAGTCTTTCATTGACACTTTAGTTGTTTCATGTTGAAAGAAAAGACTTTGAGAAATAAACTTGTGAAGGTAGAGAAGACTATTGCTTCAGATGTTCTTGTTGGATGAATTTTTGACATCATAACGATCCAATCCCGTTCATTCTTTCCAAATATCTGTTAACTCGTAATCTTCAACTTTTTCAATTTCATCAAAATTTTCTCCCAAAACAAACCACTTGATTAAATCCATCATTGTAAACTTATATTCTTCTCCTTCATTCCTGAATTTCTTCTTCAAGACATTCCCATCATCAGCAACAGTAACCAAGAATTCGAGGACCCATTTTTTTATAAAAGGAAATCACATATTCACAAACTTCTCCAATCCAAACAGTGACAAATACTCCTCTACTTTCACATGAATCCCAACATCAATAGCAAAAGTAGGATCGTAGAAAAGCGTACCGTGAAAATCGAAATTCTTGATTCTCAAGTATCTTTCCACTTCTTCGTCACTATAAATCAGAAAGGGATAACCAACTTCGTTTTGTTGATTCACCATTTTACTTTTCCTCTTTGATGAAGTTGCTGTAGACTTCTTAGGAGCCATTGAAATCAAGAAAGAAAGAATAATGCTTGATTTTGGAAAATAGAGAAAACTTGATTTTTATAAAAGGTTGAGATTAAGAATAAGAGTTTTTGTGAAAAATAAGACATGTAAAGAGGTTATTTATAGGGAAATTAGGATAATTATTGCCTTTCCAATGGATATATTCTAAATATAACCATTAGAATATAACTGTTACAGCAATAACTGCTGTGCAGATTGCATTAGTCACGATCGCGAGAGTAAGTCGTGATGGTGACTTCCTCTTACTCAGAAACAGAAAGTTCAAATCAAATATATCACGAGCATGATACATGTCACGGTCACGATACGCCAAAATCCAAAATATTTTTCTTTTGTTCTTTCCTCATATGATAAAATTATACTAATTTAAAATACATAAAAAATTATACTAATATATATATATATTTGGGAAAATATAAGAGATTTAAGGATCGAAGGAGTTTTTCAACCCCTCGACTTCATATTCATGAATGAAATCTAGCTTAACAACTTCTTGGATGCAAGCATCAATCAAGTCAAGATTCATGCAAATATCTTCATCCATAGGATATTTATTAGCTTTACCCATATTAAATTCAACGGTATCGTCTCCTATCCTTAACTTAATTTTTCCTTCCAAAACATCGATCAATGCTTTGCTAGTATGCATAAAAGGTCTTCCTAAAATTATAGGACACTTTTCATTATATGCAAAATCTAGCACAACAAAGTCAGTCGAGAAAACAAATTTATCCACTTTAACTAGTACATCATCTATTATGCCATAATGACGTTTAATAGACTGGTAGGCCAATTGCAAGACCATATTTGTCCTTTTATTTTCATCATCAAGCTTTAACTCCTTGAAGATTGATAAAGGCATAAGATTTATACTAGCCCCAAGATCACATAAACATTTTAGGAAAGAAATGTTTCCAAGTTTACACGGAATTGTGAAACTTCCTGGATCTTTTAGTTTAGTGGGCATTGTAGCAGTTATTATTTTACTACAATCTTCAATTAAAGATACTTTTGATATTCCTTCTAAATTATGCTTTCTAGATAAAAGTTCCTTGATCAACTTATCGTGGTTAGGAATCTGAGTTATGGCTTCAATAAATGAAAGATTAATTTCCAGACCTTTGAGTTTGTTGATTAATTCGATGAATTGCTTATCCTCATTCTTCTTCTTCATTCTTTGTGGAAATGATGGTTGAGGGGGATTAACCTTTCCGGATTTAGGTTGTTCATCCGCACCTGCATTGTTATCAAATTTACTCGGATATTCATCCGGCACTTCAACAACATCACTAGCAAGCATACTCGAAAGATTTGGTTCATCTAGTAATTTGTCACTACAAAGGGCTATAGCATGCACATTTTCTTTAGGATTTTCTTCTATGTTACTAGGTAAATGACCTTTTCCTCTAGATGGAATAGTACTTGCGAATTGACCAACTTGTAACTTCAAATTATGAATTGAAGATGATTGATTTTTAAACATTTGATCCTTCTTATTCTCTAACTTTTTATAACATTCTTCCGACTCTAATTGCTTATTACAAACTCCCTCTAGAAACTTGTCTCTCTTACTTATTAATTGCCCTATTCTATCAGTACTTTGGTAAATCTTTTGTTGGTTATCACCATACTTCCAATTAGAATTTCTATAGCTATTTCCATTATTGTTATAAGAATTCCCTTGACTTTGAACATAACTTAATTGCTCCCCTACATATGAGTTAAAGTTACACTCAAAAGCTATATGTCCAATTTGACCACAATTTTCACATGTCAAAGGGTTATTTTTACTGACATGCATATTATCTATCTTGTTAGATAAATCAAGTATTTGTTCTTGCATAATAGAAATAGAATCTAATTCATTGACCTTTTTAATTGAACTTGAAGATGTAGATGCAGCATGTGAATGAGTAGGATTAGTAATACTTACTTGTGCTCTTTCCACTAGCCACATACTATTGTTGCTTGCCATATCTTCCTAAAGTTCAAAAGCTTCTTGACTAGTTTTCTTCATAAGAGATCCCGCAACCATAGCATCAATTGCTCCTCTCGTTACATGATTTATTCAATTGTAGAAAGTTTGCAAAATAACATTCTGAGGTAAACCATGATGAGGATAAACTCACTGAAGTTCCTTATAACATTCCCAGGCTTCTTATAAGGATTCACTATCTTTCTGGGTAAAGGAAGTGATTTCTTTAATGAGTCTTGAGGTTTTTGCTAAAGGGAAATATTTAGTCAGAAAGGCTTGGGCTAATTGGTTCCAAGTAGTGATTGAATTTGGGGGTAATGAATTCAACTAAACTTTCGCTTTATCACGGAGTGTAAATGGGAATAAGCGAAGTTTAACTACTTCTTCAGGAACATTGGGCATTCTGAAAGTATCATAGACTTCTAAAAAGTTTGTAATGTGAGAATTCGGATTTTCATTGGGTAGACCATAATATTGCACATTATTGCTAATCATTTGAAGTAATGCTGCTTTTATTTCAAACTTATTTAAATCAATTGGTGGTCTAGCAATTCCTTGATTGTTACCATTGATGGTTGGAATAACATAATCCATAAGCCTTGGTTGAGGTTGATCCTGGTTTGGATTTGGATTTGAGTTTGGGTTTTCAACTTGGTCTTGATTGTTAGCCATACTTCTTTCTTGTCTCTTATATTTTCGTCTCGCTGTCCTACCAAATCGTTGTATTTCTGATTCGAAAGACGCTAAACTTTCTCCCAAACTACGCGTACTTGGCATGCACAAGCTAGAAATAAAACTCAATGAATAAGTAAGAAAAATATGTTAATAACAAGATAATATAAATAATAAAATAAATAACTTATAAAATATAATTGCTTGTTTTCCAGAAATTAAATCCCTAGAACACAATTATCTTCCTCGAAAATTTGATCCTTAGAACGTTATTGCTTTTCCCGGCAACGGCGCCAAAAACATTTTCGCCATTTTTCTACTGATAAGTTTAATAACTTTTTCACAAAGAGTTTGGCTATATATTAATGGCACCAAAAACTTGTTCACATAAAGTATAGGTGTTGTCAGCACCTCTTATCAAATAGAAAAATGATGATAACATCAAGTATACAGTTGCGATGTAGTTTTAAAAGATATCGAACCCATAGGGAAGGAACCAAGTCTAAAGATCGACAGGGAAGATAGAATAAAGAAAATAAAATAGATTTGATATTTTGGATAGGACGGTTAGAAGAATGAGTAAATATAGATATGAAAGATTAGAGAATCTAAATATATAGATTTTCCCTACAAAATAAGGAGAGCAGAGAAAACATGCAAGTTCAGAAAAGATGTTATGATTCACTAAACTAATCTAATAGACTCGGTTCAAAATAGCCAGATTTTCAATTATTCGCCACAGAAGCAACACATGAAATAAATTTTCTAAACCTAGCGCAAATGAATTAAGATAATTATATAAACTTGGACAATGTCAATACTATGCTTTGTACGGGTCGCTCTCACATAGCCACATTTAGTAAGTTACCATTCCAAAAATGTTGGCTCACTAAACAATGATACATCACAGATCCAGTGACTATACACAATATTGTTAACCCCAAAACTACTCTTAAAATTTAGTCCAACGCATATAACTTGATTAATATAAAAGGCTTAACACGAAATACACATTATGACACATAGACATATCATAAACTTCGAAATAGAAAGTATAAGTAGAAAGCAAAGCAAAGATAAGGTATGCAAGTGAAAGCTAAAGTTGATCAAATTGTATCCACTCTTCAATAAGAGTCATCAATTCTCGCAATTCCTGTGTCTGCTTTGAATTCGGTCTCAGCCCTTACAGAACCTCCGCTAGGATGCTATTCTTTACGAATATCGAACAAATAAATATTGAAGAATGAAAACTTTTATTGATAAGTGATTTGCAAGTACACTTATACAACAATCGCTTGAGAATATAGAGAAACCTAGTTATCAAAACAAGGATTCGAATCACTTAAACATTTTCTCGCTAACACTTATGAACGTAGCGAATTCTCTATCTATACACACACTATATCTCTCTCATGCACTCTAATGTTTTCCCTCTCATTGTTTCCAAAATTGTGAGGTCTTTAAGCCCTATTTATAGAGTTCGAAGGGTTGTGTCTATCCATATGAAGAGTTGTGTCCATTGGTGAATGATTGCATCACTTCATTGTGATTTGTTGAGAAGCTTCAATGTAATCCACATGGATTGGCACCTTTTCATGATTGGTTGATTTCTGATAGGTGTCTATTCGTTGGTGGTTGATGGTGGTTGATCGTCCTTATCTAGCGGTTGGTAGTTAAGAAGATTAAAAAAGAAAACCATCCAAGTCGTGACTATGATATACAAGTCATGATCGTGAATCTTTGATTGGAAGATTTCTATTTTGAAGAAGAACTAGTCGTGACCACGAATGGTTATCGCGACCGTGAATTGCATTTTTCTTCAAAATTCTCCTTGTAACTTCTCTGATCTTTGACAGCTTAGATCCTAAGCCAAATCTTTAAGTTCCACGCATATTTTTGCACCTTTTTCACTCTTTTTTCAAAGAATTCCACTTTAGATCATTTTACTCCCAAAATTTACCTAGTATCTGCATTTGTATAAAAAACAACTACATACCACGTGAAATCTTTTATATGAAGTATAAAAATGACTTAAACTATAGTGTTTAGTGTATAAAATTAATATGATAATATGTTTAATTATACACTTATCAGTAACATGGGCCTTCCTTTTAGGCACCGTGCTTTAATAGGGTCATCCATTTCTTTCTTCGGAGACAACTTGGTGTTTAGTATCCCTTGTGGGTGGGCGTGGTGTGGTCATTACGTGCCCCTTATGGGTTGACCTTCAGTTGACTTTGCTTGCTGCCAGAGTATGTTGCCTGAACAAAAGCAAACTGAATTGTTTCCTTCTTCGTGTGAGTTTCCCTAGTAGAAGTTTGAGTGGTTTCCGTGTGACAAATTAGAGAAAATATAACGTTAATATATTTTATAATGAATGTTTTAATTATTTGATTAAGTTTATGCGGAGCAAAAATTTTTACCCCTTCAATCAAAAATTAAAGCATTAAGAAATAAATTAAATGAGTTTAGGGAATATCGAGGATGTCCAGTGCATTGCTCCATTGTGTTAGGAGGCTTTTATTGGAAAAGAATCAATAGGTGGGGCCCACCCTTTTTCTTTATAAATAGGGCTCCTTATTCTTTATTTCCTCACTTTATTTAAACACTATTCTCCTCCTTCTCTCTAGAAAAGATGTTATCGGAGGTCATTGGCAGGCAGCTTCGGTTCTCCTCTAGCCTTAGTCCTCAGCCCATTGATGAGGTTGGTGTCTTTTTTGTCGATATTGACATTGCATATGGCTTGAATCTTAGGGACACCATGCTAGGGTTCATCCCTACTACCCCGTTAGAGACGTTGGATCCCGACTTCCCGACCCAGCTCCACCTCTCTCGGATCGAGGTATTTACTGGAAACATTTTTATTTTCTTTTTTATGCAACTTTATGCTATTTGGGAAATAGAATTAAACTGAAAATTGAACAATGTCATGGAATTAGTCTAAGAAAGTACAAGAAAAATTATAAAAAGTCAAAATAGGGTCCGCTAGAAAAATTTCCAACCGGTAAATTCTGGTGAGGTCCCGAAAGGGGCCTTGCTAATGTTTCTGGCAAGGGTCCCTTGCGGACCTCGCCAGAAATTTTGGTGAGGGTTCCATAGGGACCTCGCCAGACCTTTTGGCGAGGTTCCCTCCCTTTGGGGCCCTTGCCAAAAAGTCTGGTGAGGCCCCAGGGGCTCACCAAAATTTTATGATGATGCCCCTCGGGTCTTCACTGTGGTTATGATTTATTTTTTTTCTTTTTGTGTTTAATTTCGAAAGGCATATTATTTGAGTTTGTTTGTAGTCCCCCACACTTCGCCACATGGGTGGATATTCTACTGTTCAAACTTGGTGGCGTCATGCTTCTTCTTGACCCGAGCTTGTTCAAACCATCGAGGCCACTAGATTTGGTGATAAGGCTCGATCTTTACGACCTACATTACTACCGTATGTGACATCGATTGCGTTGGCTCAGAGGTGGAGCACATCTCACACACTTTTCATCTTTCGATCGGGGAGGTTACTATCACCTCGTTTGATGTCATAGCGATCATTGGTTTGCCCTAGATTAGTATTGTGATTCGTTTTGATGCTTTCTTGGAGCGGTTCTTCAAGGCTCCCACTACTTGTCATTATATTAGAGATTTTCTTGGCGTTGACCCGAGAGGTAGGATATTGAGTTATAGTGTATGAGTCGAGTATTGGACGGGTCGATGATTTATTTTAGAGGCCGAGGTTCCACTATACGTTCGTTCCTTTCTGATCACTCTATTGAGCGTGACCTTCTTCCCAGTCTCGAACAGCGAGATCAATTATGGGTTGGTCGAGCCTTTAGTAGATCTAGATAGC
The DNA here is from genome assembly GCA_949673415.1 of Euphorbia schlechtendalii. Taxonomy (NCBI): domain Eukaryota; kingdom Viridiplantae; phylum Streptophyta; class Magnoliopsida; order Malpighiales; family Euphorbiaceae; genus Euphorbia; species Euphorbia schlechtendalii. The sequence goes on along the minus strand of CATIWQ010137398.1, from coordinate 7,294 downwards.
GTTAGTGGCCTTAACTGGCCCCGACCGATCTTAGCCCAGACATATTTTACCCTTGACCTGGTCACTCGGGCTCACTTACGGTTGTTGAGATGCTACCCTGTGATTCTCTAGGTAGTGTTTGTTCATTTTGTGATTCGTCAATATTGGTTATTTTTATTAACCTTAATTGAATTTTTTAGTTTTGCAGGCATGGGTTTTCTTTTACTGCTTCCTCCTCACCCCACAGTTTACTAATGTTTCAGATGACAGTCTTTGTATGGTTAAGATTTGCTCATCTTTCGAGGGGGATATACAAGACTCTGCTGGTTACTACCAGCATCTCTGGGAGCTGACACTCGAGCAAGTGAGGATCTTCATTTTGATATATATGATTATATTTTTCTTTCACCTTATTTTGACTTTACTGTTCTTTCTTCTTAGGTGGATCGCAACCCCTAGAGAGGTCTCCCTAGCTATCACATGGCGAAGGAGATCGGGAGGGATGTAGATCGTCATCGCTTCATCATGGAGGGACCTAGGACCCGTGAGTGGTACCTGGGTGAGCGTATCCAGTACTAGCGGACTAAGCAAGTATTTGACAAACGCATCCCTCCTACGCTTCCCACTGGACTATTCTGGGTGCACCTGGTGATCACCGACCTTGAGGAGCTACAACTATTCTTTGAGTAGCACGGTGTGAGGCTCTCTGGACAACGTGGTGACTATGAGGCATTTATTAATGAGAGGCTGCTCCCGCTTCATCCACAAACTCAGCCCGAGGTGGTGCGACCTTCTGCACTGGCTAGGAGCCAAGGAGTTGATGGTTCTAGTGAGGGTACCCGTGGCATCGGCGTGGGCTATTGGGCATGAAATGTGTTAATAATTTTCTTTATATTGACCCTGTTTTTTACCATTTTTCTATCCTTGTAGGAGTTCACCCGGAAGAGAGTTCGTGTTCCTGACTTGAATGCTTCAATCAGGGGAACGAACATGTCTTCCTCTGGTGTTATCAAGGGGAGGTTCACAATTCCCCTTGACTCCTCTTTTTTCCTGATGGGTTTCACGGGGACGTCGTGATAGGTGTCTCTCCCTTCGAGCTACCACACGTTAGCTTATGACCCTTCTGACACTCCTCATGTGAGTCTTTGATTGAATGCTTGACCCTTAACAGTAGTGTAGAAATTTTTTGGGGATGTTCTGACACTCATTTATTCTCTCTCTTTTTTCACAAGTTATACGTGAGGAGATGGACAGAGTGGCCAAACATTCCCTTGCGTTGAGGGATATGATGTGTTCGTAGGATGGGATCACTCGGGTATGTTTCTTTCCTAGACCTGTCATATGTTATGCATGAAATGTAATGTTTTTATATACATGGATATAATTTTCATGGTATGTTTTTATGACTGCAGAAGATGGCGGTGAGAAGTGATGAGTTCGAGCGGCGCTACCAAGAGCTCGACAATCATTTCCAATCGTTGGATATTAACCACCAGGGTCTAGATGCCCGTTATCATGGCCTTGAGGCTAGCCACTAGGAGCTGGGCATTCGTTATCAAAGTTTGGTGGCTCGTCATCAGAGTTTGGAGCCTAGCCATCAGAGTTTGGAAGCTCGCTATCAGAGTTTGGAGGTCTAGTACCAGGAATTGTTATGGTAGAATGTCGCAGCAAAGCGGGCTCGAGCAGATGTGCGAGCTACCACCTCGAGCTTTACCCAGTCTCTTACGTTTAACATTGAGTCCTTGCTTGATGATCTAGCTGGTAGGTTGCTCCTTACTCTAGACTGGGACACCGATTTTCATCACGCTCCGCAGCCTCCCTCTATGTTTGGTTCAACAGATGGTGCTTCCGAGAGACTATGTCCCGAGGACTTTGAGATATCTACCATGATGCCCCGAGATATGGTGGGTGGAGATGGGGTGTAGGCGGTGAATGCTTAGGAGTTTTCATTTAGCTTTTAGTTTTATTTTGTTCTTTTTTGAATCGGATCTTTTAGATAGCTTTGTCTTGTAGAATTTCCAAAAAAAAATTCGAATTTTATGGAAGAAAAGAGGACTTTGGCCTTTGCGCGCCTGGTCTTCACCCATAGTGTTTTATTTTATGAATATGCTTGCTTGTTTATGAATGAATATTAATGCTAATGTATGTGGTTAATGTGTGTATGTGACATCGATCTTGAGGGATTTCTTTTAGCTCTTTTTTTTATGTCGGCTCATAAAGAGCGTCTTAGGGCCTTTCTCCACACCGTTCGGGGACTTGATTGGTGGAGGCTTGAGAGCTTTGGGCTGCAAGGTCTTCAATACCTCACCTCTAAGCCTGTGAATATGACCTTCATTTGTGCTGCCTTAAAGTTTTGGGACTATGCCAATCATGTCTTCCATTTTTTCAACTTCAAGCTTTGCCCCTTAGTCGAGGAGTACCATACTATCCTAGGGCTTCCCTTTCCGAAGAACTTGACTCCAGCGTTCCCCGTGAGACTTTCTTTCACCTTTCCTTCTTTCCAATTTGGGGATGAGGATAAGTTGAAGGGTTAATGGAACTTGGAGTCCAGCGATTGCTTTTTATCAGCTCCTCCTAACGTTGGCGATTTCCGTGTTGATGTCATCCTTAGCTGGTGTGAGACTACACCTAGCACTCATCTTGCGTGGCCTTTGATGGTGGCTCTACTCATCATGGTGGAGTTTGTTTGTAGAGTTAGAGCAGTCACCCCTTTCCGTTTGTTATTGGTTATTGACCCACTCTCTACAGGCTTTTCTCCTGCAGCTCTAGCTTTAGCTGAGAGCCTGGTTCAATTAGATGTTCCTTTAGTGAACCCGGACTTAGTGGAAGACGCTTTGCCTTAATTGAGGTAGTTTTTCCTTTCTACCCCTTTTTCTTTGTGATTTTCATTACTTGTTTAAACAAATAAATTGATGTAGGTATGGCTGTTGGAGAAGCTTCGCTTGACCGTTGATCCTCGCTTAGGGAAGACTTTGTACCTCTCCTCGCATTATAACCCTCGAGGCTTCACTAGGAAGGATCATCGCTTGCTAAGTGAAGGGGCTTGGGTCGAGATTCTGGGCTCCTATCGAGCTTCTGAGATTGGTTTGCTCAGTCCTTGGTTGGAGATTCCGTTCGTGGTTACTGACGTCCATGATTCTGGCATATTGCTGATGGGGTTGTTTGGTGTCACCTTTTATTCTCCTTCTTGCCTGTGTAGGTTGTATGGGCATCAGCAATGGGTCCCTCAGCTCCTATGTTTGACCTGTTTTCACTACTTTGGTCCTGAAACACCTGATGCTATACGGAGGCTTTGGGTACATGCTCGAGTTGTTATGCTAGATTATACTACCCCGAAGACCACCGACATTGACGAGTTCTATCGTGGATGGCTTGGTGAGATCATGAGTCTCCCAGATGCTGATCATCACTTTAGGGTATCCCGTGAGTGGGAAAGGGACAAAGATGGTTTGGACCCCCTTCCTCATACTTAAAGGAAGTGTGCACGGTAGAGTGATTGACACCCTTAGATCTATTTCTTTTTGACACTTGTTTTCTAATCCTTGTTCTTGGCTTGTTTTTGAATTATTTTTTACATTATGAAATTTTATCGAAAGTTTATTTTATTTACTTGTGATATTATGTATGCCCACATTCACACATCATAAACATACATCTTTTGCAAACATAACACATTTCATTAAACATCTTTAAAAAGGGTATAAGTTTTCCAATGGTTTAAGTCCTACCTCCAGTTAGCCTAGAGCAGGTTTTCTAACTCTCGGTCCCTCTATTCCTCATTGTGCCCTAATTTTTGCCTGAGCCACCCTTCATGGGTTTTCAACTCAATAGACATTTCTAGCTCTTGTACAAGAATGGTCCTAATTATTGCCCAAGTAGCCAATTTCCATCTAGTGGACTAGTTTCTCTTTTTCTTTTTCGGTGTACTTCTTTTATTTTCACACGTGGTAGCACTTGAGCTTATATTGATTGACTGGATTGATAAACTCATTTCCATCCATGTCCATGATCTTGGTGGCTCCTTTGCTCAAGATTTTCTTTATGACGTAAGGACCTTCCACGTTTGGGTGAAACTTTCCTCGTATGTCGACATTTGAGGGTCTCATTTGTTTCAAAACTAAGTCTCCCACCTTTAACGATTGGCTTCAGAACTTAACTCTATTATTATATGCCCTAGCCATGCGTTGTTGGTATATCTGCAAATGATCCAATGCCTTTTATCATGTTTAATTGTTTGAATTTGGCCCTTGCCCAATCTGACTCCTCTAGTCTTGCCTCTAATGCCACTCAAAGCGATTTCACTTCCATTTTAACCGGTAAAACTGCTTCCATTCCATATATTAACGAGAAAGGGGTTTAATCGGTGGGAGTTTTAATGCTCATTCTGTATCCCCATACTGCGAATGGTAACTTGTCAGCCCAATCCCTATAGGTAACAACCATCTTGCTCAAGATTTTCTTAATCAATTTGTTGGTTGCCTCTACTGCTCCATTAGCTTGTGGCCTGTATGGTGATGATTGATGGTTCTTGATCCCATATTTCTTCATTAGGTTTGATGTAGCTCCTTAGAATTGAACCCCATTATCCATCACGATGTGATGTGGGATACCATATTGGGTGAATATATGCTTTTCTACAAACTTGGCCATCTTCTTAGCCGTGCTGTTGGTGCAAGATTTGGCTTCCACCCATTTTGAAAAGTAGTCGACTACTACTACAATGAAGCGATATCCATTAGTCGAGCTTGGCCAAATCTCGCTAATGATGTTGATGCCCCATGCTGAGAATGGCTAAGGAGTGGATGAGGTATGGAGCTCGGATGGGGGTAGATGACTGATTTCTTTGTAAATCTATCACTCGTAGTATTTTTGCACTTCTGATATGCAATTTGTGACCATTGTTGTCTAGTAATACCCTTGTCATTGTATTTTCTTAGCTATTGCCATTCTGTTCATGTGTGGCCCACAACGTCCTGTGTGCATTCACCTCATGATCAATAGTGCCTCCTATTCTGTAATACATCTCAATAACATCCCTTCTAGTGTTCGTTTGAACAGGTCCCCTTCTACTAATTGGAATTGGATCACTAACTATTGTAATGATGTTCTTTCGGAGTTTGTTGCACCCTTTGGGTATTCCCCGGTTTGAAAAAATTTGACGATGTCGAAGAACCAATTCCTAGTAGCTTGCTGATCCTTTGTTTCCACTAGACAACAGTAGAAGGGTTCTTTGGTTGTTTATAGTATGATAGGCTTAATTGATTGAGTCTTAGGGCCTTCCCACATCGATGCCAACGTAGCAAGTGCATCCACCATTTGGTTTTCATCCCTTGATACGTGTTTGAAAATGCATTTGGAAAATTTTTGTGAGACCTTCCATACTGCTTCCACATAAGGGTGAAGTGATTCTTCTCTTATCTCCTAATCACCAGTAACTTATTTTATAACTAGAGCTGAGTCCCCCAACTACCGATACCTCTTTTGCTCGTGCCATTCGAAGTGCCTCTAACCTAAACAGGCAGGCTTCGTAAACTACACCGTTGTTTGTTACTGGGAACTCCAATTGTTTAGAAAAAGGTATGACTTCATTTTGCGGTGTTATCAATACAACACCTAGGCCAGCTCTGTTTCTATTCATTGCACTGTTGAAAAACATTTTCCACTCTATGCCTGCATCCTCTACCAATGCTAGTTGCTCATCTAAAAATTTTAGATTTTCAACGTAATTAGAGTCCAAGGGTTGATTGGCCAAAAATTCAGTGACTGCTAGTCTCTTAATGACTTTTTTGGTCACATATTCAATGTCGAATCAGATAATAGCAATAACCATCATGAGAGTTTTCTAGCTAGTGTTGGTGACTGGCACAAGTACTTCATTGGGTCTATCTTCCTGCCGGCTTTTATTTGATAAGATTGGAAGTAATGGCGTAGCTTCTACGTCAACCAAACCATCATTGTGCAGATTTTCTCCACCAGGGTGTAGCATGACTCATTATTCGCCACTTTTCTACTGATAAGTTTAATCAATAATGGTTCCAAAATCTCATGAAGTGTTGGCTATTCACTACGCCAAAAACTTGTTCACAAATAAATGTAGGTGTTGTCAATACCTCTTATCACATAAAAAAATGATGATAACTACAAGTATACAGTTGCGATGTAGTTTTAAAAGATATCGAACCCAAAGGGAAGGAACCAGGTCTAAAGATATGGAAGGGAAAGATAAAAATAAGGAAATAAAAATAGAATTAATATTTTTTGGTAGGAAGATTAGAACAAACAGTTGAGAAAATATAGATGTGGAAGATTAGAAACTCTAAGCGTAGAGATTTTTCATTACGAACAAGTATAGCAGAACATGCAAGTTTAACAAAGATGTTTCGATTTTCTAGATTATCTAACAGACTCGGTTCAAAACATTCAGATGTTCAATGATTCATCGCAGAGCAACACATGAAATGACTTTTCTAAGTCTAGCGCAAACGAATTAAGACAATTATGAAAACTTGGACAACATCAATACTATGCTTAGTACGGGTCGCTCTCACATAGCCACATTTAGCAAGTTACCATTCCAAAAAGGTTGGCTCACTAAACAGCGTTATATCACAGATCCAGTGATTATATACGATATTGTTAACCGTGAAACTACTCTTAAAATTAACTCCAATGCATATAACTTGATTAACATAAAAGACTTAGCAAGAAATACGCAATATGACACATAGACATATCATAAACATCGAAATATAAGTAGAAAGAAAAGAAAAGTTGTAACGTATGCAAGTGAAAGCTAAAGTTGATCAAACCGTATCCACTCTTTAATGGGAGTCATCAATTCCAGTAATTCCTGCGTCTGCTTTGAATTCAGTCTCGGCTCGTACAGAACCTCCGCTAGGATGCTATTCTTTACGAATATCGAACAAACGAATATTGAAAAATGAAAACTTTTATTGATAATTGATTTGCAAGTACACTTATACAACAATCACTCGAATATGTAGAGAAATCTAGTGATCGAAACAAGAATTCGAATCACTTAAACATTTTCTCGCTAACACTTTGGAACGTAGCGATTCTAACTATAAACAAACTATATCTCTCACTTTTTCTAATTCTAATGCCACCTTTGCACTCTAGTGTTGCACAAAATTTGTGAGGAAATGAAGCCCTATTTATGGAGTTCGAAGGGTTGAGTCTATCCAAATGAAGAGTCACATCCATTGGTGAAAGATTGCATCTCTTCAATGTGATTGGTTGAGAGTCTTTGATTCAATCCACAATGGATAGGCACCTTTTCATGATTGGTTGACTC
>CATIWQ010137392.1:0-15304 GCA_949673415.1 Euphorbia schlechtendalii | reverse complement strand
GTTTGGATTTATTTCTGATTTATTAATGTTTGAATATGTTAATTAAAGTTCGGAGTAGCAACGGAAGTGCTTCGGACCATTTATATCGATATCGCCCGTCATAGGGAAGTCAATAACGATATGAATGACATCGTTACCGTTGTTAACCCAAATGATGACTATGTTATACATGCTCGGCCTAGATTTAAATTTCTAAATGTTATCTTAGGTCACCCACACGAAGGGGATAAAACGTATTCCCGGATAACAGTCCTCACCATTTTTACCATGCGGTCATTTTCACTAATAAAATCGAACAACATATGTGTAAATAAAAATGAATCATTTTTATTTCAAATAGCAACTTTGAACCATCGATGTTTTAATTAGGCCACACGGGCCTCGCTAAAATCAAAATTGAACATACATGGTACACTTGGTACATATGTGTAAATATCGCGCCATATCTCGTTCTAACCTTTATAGATGCAGGATAGATGTATGCCTAGGATTCAATTTCCTTCGGGTATTGCAAGTATTTTTATGGGAATTGTAATTAATAGATTAGGCGGGTGGTTGCATCCCCCGAGCTTTGTAATTTATTAATTTACTTTTCTGCATTTACTTAATGCTTGATGTATGGATTTACTACTTTCAGCATGCGCGTTAAATCATGCATTTCAAACCCAAAACGATGTAAGAGCGAATATGCATAACTAAAAGAACATGGTTTTCTGTAGATGTAATATAATGTGATCTAATAAGAAATAAGCAACTTATCCCGAACCTGAATCTCTGTGTCTTGGTGGGCCATCTCCCGGACGTTAAGCCTCAAAAGACTCTAATTCCTGGAAAGAGCTAATCTAGGTGGCGACTCCACACTAAGAGATGGCGGATTTGGGTTTGACCTGATCTCTAAAATGTTTTCGCTTTTCTCTTTCAACTTTTCCCCGGGTCCCCGACCCGTCGTAAACCATTTTCCAAACTCCCCGGTGGATCGTGCCTATGAATCGCGCTCTCGGCCCACCACTCCGTGTCGTTCGCTCACACAAACACAATCTGATATGAAATGCATGTTTGAAATACTTGATGTTGATGTGCGAAATGCATATGACATGGATGCATCACAAAGGATTAATATGTCGTGATGTGACAAAATTTATGTTTGTCAATCCATTTAAAATAAACAAGGTTAGTAATTAGTATAAAGACATAACTTAAATGATAACAAGACACTGTCTGGTGAGGGCTGGAGGTTAAGGTGACATCTATGTGATGTCGAAGGTTGAGTTTATCAATCCACTTGGAACAAATAGGTTGATTACCATAATACCCGTATGGTAGTAGGCATGTGGTTGAGGTGTGACTTGTGTTTTGCCAATCCATTTGGAACAAAACAGGTTGAATTCTATAATACCCATGTGGTAAAAAGGCTGAGGTTATGATTTGTATTTGCCAATCCTCTTGAAAAAAATAGGTTGATTGCCATAATACCCGTGTGGTAGTAAGCTTGGTTTTAAAGTGTGACTTATGTTTGCCAATTCATTTGGAACAAACAGGTTGATTTCTGTAATTCCCGTGTGGCAATAGGCTTGGTTTTAAAGTGTGACTTATGTTTGCCAATCCATTTGGAACAAACAGGTTTATTGCCGTAATACCCATGTGGCAATAGGCTTGGTTTTAAAGTGTGACTTATGTTTGCCAATACCTTTGGAACAATTAGGTTGATTATCGTAATACTCGTGTAGTAAAAGGCTAGGCTTTTTGAGAATTCACAACTGTGGCTCTTTCTCATGTTGTGAGGTGGGTTCGTTCGGCTTTTGCACAATTATGCGAGTCTGGGTAAATAGTGAATTGTATCCTTAGGTGTAAAAATAGACTAGTTTGTGTGACTCTTAGTGTAGTGGGTTTGTTACCATGAATGAGCTAAGGTTCGGGTGCCAAGTAGGCACCACTATACTCTAGGAATTTACGATCCTAATCATAGGTAACGTTGTCTTAACATATTGCCTAAACCTTGGTGTGTGATATCAGTGTGACCTCGGGTTTGTGGTGGCATGATGACCATATCATAAATGAGTGTGTGCATAATTGTGTCTGAAAAGAGATTATGGTTAGTATGATGCTATATACGATGTATGATAAAAGGGAAATGGTAAACACATAGCACATAGCGTGCGATGCACTTCCTCCGACCTTATATCCCCTCACGTAAGGGTTAAGCTTCTAAATCTAAGCTTGGGTCATCTCAATACCGTGAAGTATTAAGGAGTGCACCTGCAAGAAGATATGCAATTTGTTTTGGTAGACCTTGAGAAAGTATCTATGGTTTCTTGATATGAGTTCGGTCATGGGTTGTTGATGTAGAAGGTTCTTGTTGCTCTACGATACACTTTAAGTCTCTCCCCAAATAGGTGTGAATGAATGAGGTACATGCGATATAGCAACAAGTGATCCACCCTCTTAGGTATCTTTGGTCACCAATGGGGTCGTGAATGATATTTTCGCAAGCTTCTCAGTAAAATAGGGCATCCTAATCTTAAATGCTAAGCCATGTAATGCATATGCTTTTGTTCAAAATACCATAAGCGTGGATTTAACTCATTTAATGACTTTTCAATACTCATTCAAAATCTTTTAAACTTTTAAGTTTATAAAAAATATATTCCCCAGCAGAGTCGCTAGTGTGAGTAGATGACATTCAACCCGCGCAGTCGTCGCGAGGCACCAGCCCCATGAGATGGGGCGTGGGGGTTTTCCTGATTGGAAAAATAGTGTTTTTATGTTTAAAGAAAGGAAACTTGTTCGTGTAACAAGTTTAATAGACTCGAGATCAGAACCTCTATCCTACGGTACTCAGAGTCACCACCAGGATCAGCTCTTCTGAGAAATTTGGTACAACTTAGATCCGTTAAGCCTAAGTGATACCATAGATCAGAGATTCAGGTCCGGGATGAGTTACTTACTTTGTCATTATTTGAGTTAACATTATTCCCGTTTGGAAACCGCACTTATGATATTTCGATTCAATCTAAATGTTTTCGGCTTATGTTTTTTTTGTTATTTAGAGTCGATGCAGAAAGAGGTAAAAAAAAGTGTGAGAAAGTAAACACGTAGGAAAGTAAATGCGCTTAATCTACGAGATTAATTACATCTTGGGATGGGAGATTTACAAATCGCCTAAATACATCGATATCTAACAAATATTACATTTAATAAATGTGATACCTGAAGGAAATTAAACCCTAACATACATCTATCCTAAACTACCTACATCCATAAAGGTTAGCCCATGGGATATTCCACAATACAGATATGTACCAAGGGTACTGTATATGCTCGATTTGGATTTTGGCAAGACCCGTGTGGTTGAGGTAAAAACAATGGAGATTTCAAAGTTCTTCTTATATAAAAAAATGTTTAGTTTTATTTTCAACTATGTTGGTCATTTTTATTAGTTAAAATGTCGCATGTTATATTGTTGGGTCGGTTTTCCAGAAACTTTAGTTCCCTTCATGGGGGTGACCTAAGAAAATATTTAGAAACATAAATCTAAGACAAACATGAATAACATAGCCATTATTTGGGTTAACAACGGAAATGATGTCATCCATATCGTTACCGACTTCCCTGTGAAGGGCGATATCGATATGGATGGCCCAAAGTGTTTCTGTTGCTACTCCAAACCTTAATCAATATATTAATAAATTAATAAATCATATATATAACTCCCAAATAATTATAATATAGAAGCTTGGTACCCCCAATAATGCATTTCCAAACTATAGGTCGTTCCGGGCCTAAACGATTCGAAATGGAGCAAAACAAAGAGACTGGATTCTGCCAAAGGCTATGTCGTTAATGACATGAGGCCATGTCGATAACAAAATGGAAATTTCGTTAACGACATCGAAATTCCAGACCTGCAGAAAACACATAGAAATAGAAAAATGAAAATCCAAAACTTCAAACGTTCATAACTTTTGCTATACTTAACCGATTTAGATGATCTTTATGATTCCGAAAAGATCAAGATGTGTAGAATATGTTTATGTAAACAAAATACTCAAAATTTTTTGAAATCATATGGAAATTCCTGGAAAACAGATTGGTGTGAAAAAACGGAAATAATCGAAAAGAAAATGAAACTTCAAAAAGAAAAACATATAAATGTAAGCATAAACTCTAGGAGCTTGTAGGCTTACCCTCTATTCATGAATCCACTTTCTTTAAGATCCATGAAGTCCTCCAGGAAGCTCTCCTTGTTTCTTTTTGGTTGGATTTGGTTGTTGGTTGGTGATTTACCAAAAATCTTTGGAAGGGACCTATTCCTTACCAAAGTAGATGTTTCAGAAGGTGTAGTAACCTTCAAGTGAGTGATAAATATGTTGCAGACTCTCCATTCAAGTCTAAACCTCAAGCATTGCCTAAGTGATCTCTAAACCTCAAGTTTGCTTAAATGATCTCTACACCTCAAGCTTTGCTTGAAGGATGAACTAAACCTCAAATTTGCTTAAGAGATGAACAAGTGGACCCTTGTGCCCCTTTTACATGAAAATGTGAGCTTCCTTCCCCCCCTTAATAACTGAAACTCAACTCTCTCACTTTATGGGAGCTCCCTTCAATCAAAAGTTAACTTATGATAACTAGGCCAAACTTCCACTTTTTACTTTTTTGCATTATACACTTGATCCAATATGAAGGTGGATGTAACAAGTCTTAGGTACGGTGTGTGGAGCGGTTTTGCAATGATTATGTCCGAGCATGTGAGAAAAAGTCACCTTTTTTGCTGAAAATTGCAGAAAATGCAATTTTAGTTTTGTTGAAAAGTCGACGTAATGACATTGCAATTTAGTTGATGACATTAGCAATGTCGGTAAAGACAATGCAATGTGATTAACGATATGGCTTCTTTGCCTTGGGCTTTTGTGCTGAAATTGCCCAAAAAAGGGGTTCAGGCTCAAAGAAACAAAGCAAGCTTCCTCCAGATGAATTCAAGATCCTATAAAAAGTGATAAACTAGCAAGGGGAAACAAATTACAACTTCATCATCGAACTCACGAGTTGGTAGTGAAATCCTATGCTCACAGTTGGAGAAGATTACTTTGCTTGAAGGAACTCTCTTCACCAAAGTCGAATGGGTATCCAATCTGGAATTTTGCCTAGTGTATGGAGTGGACTATGAGAGTCTACTTAGCATTTGCATCATGCATAGAGTTATCAAGCATCAAAATTAAAGTCAATTTTTGCAATTGGAGGGACCAGCCATCACAGGCCTCACCAGGGTGTTCTACTCAAATCTCTACACTATCTAGGGCTTCAATGATGTCCTATTGGTGGAAATTGATGGAAATTCCTACCTTATCTTCTCAAGACTAATTGTTAGCATTCTTAACATGCCTCACAAAGGTAGTTAGCTTAGAAGAATTGGTGATGAAGATGCCATTATCATTCCTGAGGATTGGGAACTCCCAACGAACTATGTGTCAGGGGAGATAGCTACATCAGGGATGAGCTGGATAACAAGAGCTTGCCATGAGATGGTTGTAAAGCTACAGTTACCCAAGATAGAGTTTGTTACTAGCTGCACCTATTTAGAGAGGTGTGTGGTCTACTATATGGTAGAGGGTAAAAGGCTAAACTGGGTAATGGTGATTCTTCACCATCTGACCAAGTTGACTATTGTTTATCACTGTGGTTACCTCATAACCTCTTTGATGAAGGCAGTGAAAGAAGATGTTGCCTTGTATCTTAGAGGGCCAAGTGATACACTAGTGCATGTGAAGAAAACTTTGGACTTAATGCACTTCACCAAGTTGTATCATGACCAAGTGCATACTAGGTACAACAAAGCATATGAGAAGAGAAAACTCAAGTGTGTATCAATAGTATTATCCTTGGATGTGTCTGAGGAGGAGGAAGATGGTTTTATGGTTGATTTTGAGGGAGGTGACGAGGACATTAGTGATAATTTTCCTCTATCAGCTAAGTTAGAACAAGTTACCACAACTACGACCTCACACAAGCCTAAAGTTGAGTCTTCAAAGGCCAAGAAGAAGATCCCTTCAAAAACAAGGGTAGGAGATACGCCCGCCCAACCCCCAGCAAGGTAATCCAAAACTTGCACTCAAAGGGTAGCTGAGGTGAAGCATTAAGCTGAGGAATAAGATGATGCTGTGGAGGCAGAGGAGACCCTATGCCAAAGAAAGCACAAATTGGTCGCAGAAGAAACTGAGGAGCAGGGTGACTCTAAGAAGATTAAGGAAGAGGACTTGGAAACTATAAGTCTTGGCGTTGCAACCCATGTGGAAGAAATAATCTCTAAGGTGAACGGGACTCAACACAAGTGCTCTACCACTAATAGACCTTTGTAGAAAAATGTACAAGGGGTGAGCAGTGATGAGGATGTTGGAATGACCTTACCCCTTGATCAGGAAGAATATGATCTTTATGAACCCACATTCCCATACCCAACATCACTCATATTGGGGAACTTCCTACTCAGGCTAATATACCTCAAGCTGATCCATCCTTGGATCAAACAGCTAATCCAGAGGTACTCTTAAATCCTATCCCCCTTTCTTTTGTAAATCCTACTCCTTCTCTTGTAAATTCCCTATTTCCCACTCTTATAGTTACTAAAATTCCATCTTCTCCTGTAAATCCTCAACCTAATCCTTCTGTAAATCCTCCACCTCCAAATACTGTAAATTCTCGAGTAAATATCTCTTCTACTTCTAACAATACCCAAGATTCTTTTTCCCCACATACTTCTCCATCTAATGTTCAAAACACTGCTTCTTCTCTTCCCCATACTCAAATAACTCCTTCCCATGTAAAATCTAAACCAATCCCCACTTCTTCAACTATACAAACTCCTAAACCTACCATTTCTTCAAACCCATCCTCAACCCCTCTAATCCCTCTAATTAGAGAAGTTCCTAATGCCAAGAACTCTACTTAGCAAGAAAATGCAAGTGATCTTAGTACTGAGGCAAATTTTACAACTAGTGAAGTACGTGAACCCAATAGCAAGCTAGTCTAAGAAGACATGGTTGATTCATAAATCTTAGCTCAGATAAGGGAGTTGTCCAGGAAGAAATTCTCCACTCTTAAGTCTAATGCTGAGTTAGATAGGGCACTTAGGAAATTACTACTGGCCCAAGAATTGACGGACTTATCATCCAAGCCTAAGGCTAAGCTCCTTGAGATTGATGAACACACAAGCTTACCCTTTGAATCACTCTACTTTGAAGAGTTTGAGAAAATTCTAGGTAGCCTATTTGTGATTTGAAATCCCTTAGTGAAGGAAAGTGCCAAAGGCATGGTTGATAAGATGGCTCTAATCCTAGCTAGTTTATCTAATTCTACAGTACAGCTTGGCGCAGTTGTTACATCTATCCCCACATCGAATACACTTGCTAAAGCAGTTGAAGGAAAGATAAAAGGGGAAGTGTAGATGCTGCTATTGAGCAGCTAAGTAGTTTGAGCTCCCCAGTGGAAACTCAAATTACACAGTTCCATAAATTTAGTGAAGAGCATGCCAAAATAAAGAGGAGCACTGATCGCAAGATTGAAGCTATGCTCAAGGAAGTAGAGACCACGAAGGATATAGGGCACAACATGGTGAAGGTGATGGAGACCATGTCCAAGAAAGCTGACTAGAAGCTTGTGCTGAATATTAACTCTCTAAGCAATAAACTCGACTCTATATGCAAGGAGATCAATACTGACATAGATGATAAATTTTCCAAGGCTCAAAAGTTCATCGTGGAGGTTATGGGCAAAATCTTTCCAGAACCATTTGAGTCCATTGACCCGAAGAACGACCTCTCAGTTCATTTAAAGCTCAACATTCTCAAGACTAAATTGAAAATATCTTTAGAAGAATGTAGGACATCTTGTGATAACTAGAGTATATGATTCTAACGATATAGACTACATTGCAAAGTGCATGTCCTCTATCTGCCTAAGGATCCTAGACATGCAAGTGAAGCTGAAGATTGCTCTTTCTACCTCTAATTTCAGAGATCTGTTGCATTGCTTTCAATAGTTCGTATGCCAAGTCTTTGACCAAATAGCTCATCTCTCCTGATGCTATCATCTTCTCCTTACTGAATGATCAAGACTTTCTAACCAATAAGGGTAAAGAGATGCTAGAGCAGGAAATTTCCTCGCAAACCATTGGAAAGTAGAAGGACCTTCTATCTACTTTGGACTCCTTTAATGTCTACCTCGAGCAAATTGTGAAGGGATAGATATCAATGGGGGAGAAGATAGCTGAGATGCCCTCACGACTACAAACTTGAAGAAGGGATCTCTTCCTAAGTGTCTACAATATCTGCCTCATACTCTACATCATCAATAGCCTCAACAGTAATAGCAAAAGCCAACCTCTGATCAAGATAACAATTGTGGACAATCTTCAAGATCTCACAAATAAGCTTATGTATCTAGTTTAGACAATTCTTATAATAGGACTTAAATTGTAATCTTAGCTCAGGACATATTTTACGCATTGACTAAGTATTTTATCATTAATAAAAATTACAAGTTTTGTCATATCAAGTTAAGATCTTCTTAACTTCTATATTATTGCGTGTATGCTATCTGATGTAGGATTACATATGCTGAGACCAACTCAAAAAAAAAGCTGAAGTAAGACAAAGTCCCAAAATGAAGAAAATTCCTTTAAGTATGGGGGAGTTGTGCTGATTGAAGAAAATCCACTCAATATGGGGGAGTCCATCCTGACTAATGGATTCACTCAACATGGGGGAGTCTTACATCACTTTTTAGGTATTTTGATATCTTTAAACTATTTATTCAGTTAGTCTCTTCTATTACCTAGTTTGTCATCTGTCCAAAATGGGGGAGATCGTTGAATGTAAGTTAATAGTACTTCACAGTATTTAGAACGTTTTGGAAATAACAAACTGACTAGGATAGTGAAATTAATTGAGTACTAAGTATACTCTTAATTAATGAAGTTTACTTGAGTTTTTAAGGGAAAACAACTTAGTTTACTGAGTAATTAATTAAGTTATGGCTTAGAGTAAGAACAGCTGAGTTGAGCTAAGTATTACATAGTTTATAAGATATTTACTCAATTATGCTGAGTTAGCTTTTTGAAAGAAAAGTTGTGTTTCTTTGACACTTAGAGAAATAGTTGACACTTGTTCTACTAACAGTTTCTATGAGAAATTGAATATTCCTTTAATCCGTTTCAGGAGAAAAAGAGCTGAAATTAAAGAAGATATTCCAGTGGTCTCACAAACAAAAGGTGTCAGTACAGAATGTTGGAGATTCCTCACTAAAGTCCAAGTTAAAAGGAATTCTCTGACATGCACCGTTTTTCATTATCTCCGTGCGCTTTTGAAAACTTCAACAAGTTAACGAATGATAGAATTCCATGTTGCAACTCGCGCGCCTCTCTATCAGAACGAATTGCTTAAAGGCAATGAGTTTTTTACACTATAGATTAATGGATTATTCTTGCGCTTTAACATTCAAAATCTTTGTTTCTAGACATCTTGGAATTTATCTCCAACGGAATGTTGGAGATTCCTCACTAAAGTCCAAGATAAAAGAAATCCTCTATCATCTGCAAACTTCAGCAAGTCAATGAATGATAGAATTCCATGTTGCAACTCGTACATCTCTCTATCAGAATGGATTGCTTAAAGATAAATGAGTTTTTGATGCTATGGATTAATGGATTATTCTCACGCTTTAACTTTCAAAACCTTTATCTCTATATGTCTTAGAATTTATCTCTAATGGGAAAATTTGAAAGATTTAAAGAGAAGAGATAGTGAAGAGCTGTTGGGATGAGAAGTTTGCAACAGCTAATTCTAAGACCTTCAACTATAAATAGAAGATTGGAGCAGACGTTAAAACTTGGTGAATCACCTCGAATATCTCTAAGAGATGAACTCTGTTCAATTACTCTCAACTTCAAGAAATTTCAAATCAAGCAATCAGCAAATAATCGAATTCCATATCTATTTATAATAGAGAGAAAATCACTTCATATTTAACATTGTAAAGGATTCAACAGGTTGTAAGTTGAATTCTTTAGTTTGCATTTTCTTTAGAAATTTGAGTGATAGCTTGGGAAGGGTACCCAAACTATGGATTGAGTGGTAGCTAGAAAGAAAGGTACTTTTTGTAATTGTGTCTATCCATTGTAAGGGCTTCTCTGCCTAAGGAATGAATGAAATCATTAGTGGATCAAAGCTCAGAAAGGAATCCGGGGACAAGAGGTAGGCTAGGGGCTGAACTAGGATAAAATCTTAGGTGTTGAAGTTCTAACCTTATTCGTTTGGCTTTATGACATTCATCTCATTCATCTTTCTGTCTCTATTATTTATTTTTTTGAAAAACCAATCCGAGCTGAGTAAAGTACTCAACAAGCGATTGAAGATAACTGTACCAGTAAAGCTTAGCAGTTTATAGTTTTTAGACCCAACTCAGCATGAAGCACTCAACACACATCTAAAAACTTAACTTGGTAAAATAATTTTTACAAATCCAAAAATAAACGAAGAACTTCATTCACCCCCCTACTATTTATTTAAGCCATTTAGAACCAACATACATCCTAAATAGAGTTAACATAAGATCAGTAATAAACAAAACTCCTTATGAAATCTAAAAGGGAAGAAAGCCCAAGATTGGGTACTTCAAGGCTTTCAGATGTAAATGTTTTGTACTTAAAAGCAAAGAACAATTAGGAAAATTTGATCCTAAATCTGATGGGGCAATATTTCTTGGCTACTCATCACATAGCAAAGCTTATAAAGCCTTTGTTAAAAGAATAACTTCTCTTACAGAGTTAGTACATGTAGATTTCGATGAACCTAATCCTACAGGAAAGAAAAATGTTTCAAAGGATGATGAAGAAAAATTCTCACAAAAGTAATCCTCTGACTAAGAATAGGAAGAATCTTCAACATAGGAAGAACCTTCTGAACTAAATTTCACAAATTAAGCTGAAGAAGAGTTAACCTCAGAAGAAAAAGAAGATCCATCTCGCCATGACCTTTCTAACAAGACAAGGACTTAGAAAGATCATCCAGAAAGATTAATCCTTGATGCACCTCAGAATCCTGTTCTCACTAAAGGAAAACTTAGTAGAATGACCAGTCATCTAGCCTTTGTTTTAGTCATTGAACCAAAGAAGTTTGAAGATGTTGAGCATGATGAGAGCTGGTTAATGGCTATGCAAGAAGAGTTGGATCAATTCACCAGAAATGATGTTTGGGACTTAGTTCTAGCACTTAGGAACAAGTTAATCATTAGAACTAAATGGGTTTTCAGAAATAAGTTAGATGAAGAAGGAAATGTAGTAAGGAACAAGGCTAGAGTTATGGCTCAAGGATATAATCAACAAGAAGGAATTGACTATGGTGAAACTTTTTCTCCAGTAGCTATACTCGAAGCCATAAGGATTCTCTATGCCTTCGTATCTCACATGAGATTCAAGCTGTATCAAATGGATGTTAAAAGTTCATTTATGAATGGAGTCATTGTAGAAGAAGTATATGTCAAGCAGCCACAAGGATTTGAAAACTCTAAACATCCCTGCCATGTGTTTAAGTTGAAGAAAGCATTATATGGTCTTAAGCAAGCCCCTCGAGCCTGATATGAAAGACTAACAAGCTTTCTCATCTCAAAAGGATATATCATAGGAAAGACTGATACAACCTTATTCTTTAGAAGGAAAAATAAATGCATTCTCCTTGCGTAAATATATGTTGATGATATTATAATTGGATCTACTGATGACAAGTTGTGCAAGGAATTTAGTTCTGAGATGAAGAATGAGTTCGAGATGTCAATGATGGGAGAATTAAGCTTCTTTCTTGGACTTTAGATCAAGCAGAGTTCAGATGCTATATTCATCAATCAATCAAAGAAAACCAAGGAAATTCTGAAGAGCTTTGGAATGGAAGATTGTAAGGAAATGTCAACTTTAGTGGCATTAAACATAATACTCAGCAAGGATCCAAAAGGAAAGAATGAGGATCTGAAGCTATTCAAAGGAATGATTGGATCTCTTCTTTATCTCATAACAAATAGACCTGACATTCACTATGCAGTGTGCTACTATGCTAGATATCAAAGTGATCCTAAGGAATCCCGTATAAGTGCAGTCAAAAGAATTATGAGATATCTCCTTGGAACCATAGAAGCTGGATTATGGTATCCTAGTAATGGAGATTTCTCTCTAAAATGATTTATTGATGCTGACTATGGAAGAGATCACTTGAAAGAAAGAGTACCACAAGAGGATATCACTTTCTTGGTAACAACATTGTTTCTTGGTATAGAAAGAAACAAACCTATGTGGCATTATCCACTACAGAAGTGGAATATATGGCTGTAGGAAGCTGTGTTGCTTAGGTCCTCTAGATCAAGAACAGTTGGAAGACTATGGAATCAAGATTGATTGTATCAAAATTCTCTACGATAACAAAAGTGCAATTAATCTATCAAAAAAATCCTATTCAACATAGTAGAATGAACCATGTCAACATCATACATCACTTCATTAAAGATCATGTTCTAAAGAAGGATGTCAAGTTGGTGTATATATCTATTGAAGATTAGAGGGCTGATATGCTGGTTAATCAAGACAGTAATTGAACATGCAATCTTGCAAGGTGGAATTTCAAAACATAAAATTAACCTAAAAGATCTCCTAAGCATGTCATGATTGATAAAATCTAAGTTGAAACGTTCCATAGATGCTATTAGGTTTACTAAGCTTATTAAAAAAACCTAGCATCTATGTTAAGAGCATTACTAGTTGATGTGTGCATTTCCCTTAGTGCAACGTTCCCTTGAAGCAATTCAGAAAAAATCCATTAGCACTAGCTTCCAATCTAGGACAGCGTCTATGATTGATCTACATAGATCTTCACCGACCAAAAACCTCCATTAAGGAAGAACCTGTTGGTAGACAGCAGCTACTAGACTACTCAATAATAAACCCAAAAATATTAACTAAGAAGGTCCACTTAAAAAAGAAAGAGCCTTCTAAAGAATTCTTGCGACGTTGGAGAAACTCATGGAGGATCTCACACAAAGCTCGTGAAGAAAAGATGTCGAACTCAAAGAGAAAGGCTAAGCTGAAGTGTTGGAGAAAGGAGAATGGGAGCACCATATATAGGGGGAGGGGAGTTCAAAACTCCCCTAAAAAACCAATGTGGGTTGGGAAAAATCCCATCCCACAAGTAGGTTGGCGCGTAGAGCTCCGGCTCTGAGAGGCAGACCCATGCGTAGCCCTCTCAGGTAAGCTGTGCACTGGATCTAATGGGCTTCCCTTACCCTGCAAGCCCAACTTGCAGGTGCCGAGTGCCAATGCACGATAGTGGCTCACAAGAATTTTTACTGACAGGACAGCCGCGCTGGTCCCCAATTCGAATAACTCGTGTTCATTGGGGTCCACTCATAACGGGAAAAATTTCCTTGCTCCACTCCATGAAAATATTCCCAATTTCTCCTTTAATCCTTTTAATTATTAATCTAGTCCAACCAATTGATAATTCATCCAATGAATTTGACAACCTTAATATTCTAGGCATAGACCTAGTCTATAGGTTCTTTACTTAGTCTGGTAAAGACCAAAAGTGTGTGACCTCATACGATTCCAAAGTATAGAGCCACTAGAGGTTAACCTAAACTTGGATTCCAATCCGGGAATCTTTAGGCTCAATGTTCCGGACCAATATGGAACCCGATAACTCTAGACGATCAAACGGGCTTTCTAGGAAAGGTGTATGATCCCTCGATACTTGGATTATCACATGCCTTTGACTTGATCCAAAACTGCAATAATAACCAATATAATAAACTTCTTCCATTATATTAAGTAATATTGAGTTTATTGAGCTCAAATTAACTGTTAGCTCATGTAATAGCCGTAGCTATCCTGGAATTAGACTTGTTCATGAAGAACACTACTTGCCATAATGTATCAAGATTGACTAGAAACCTGTTCTATCAATCTTATACTTAAGAGATTTATAAGTATGTCTCTTCAATAAGAGGCCTTATGGTACATCTCCCATTGTATCACTATATCAGGAGCGATGGATCCCATCTTGACTACTCGGCTTGCCAACATATGATCATCACTATAATTGTAATCACCCGTATCACCCTGATCACCAGGATATGAATAAGTATGACCTAAAGTATAGCAACTCCTACATAAGGTAACCAATATCTCAAGTTTGAGGATACTTGTACTGCTATTGCAATAAGACATGACACCAATACATGGATATAGTTATTTCTGAGTGTCTGTCTTATAGCGATCTCCAATGTATTACCAGAATACATTCATGTGTTAACTCAAGGAACCACCTTCAACTCAGGAGATCGGGTGCTTGGATCTAATCCAACGAGTAAACCTACACATGCTAGTCTATTCACTTCATTGATGTCCAGTCTCAATGAAACTATGATTAGGGATATTTAGACTATTCATAGTAATACGTATGTGGAGTTCTCACACCACATAGCTCCCAGAATGTCCTTGCACTTTTACGCTATGAAGTTGTCATGGACTTTGTCTTATCAATGCGAATATATAATACCACATATATATGATACCAATGAGATAAATAAAATAAACAAACACCGATAAGTAACAAATATACCTTTATTAATAATAATAATAATAACAATAATAATAATAATCTGAAATTGTTTGTACAACATTATAACTAATCAAGATATATCACCCTAATTTTCTCCAGGGCATACATCATCCCACTTGCACTAGAGCCAATTACCCATGTGCTTCATGCCATACTCATTAACATGCTAGTCATGCTTTACCTGAGTCAATGGCTTTGTTAGCCCATTTGCTAGATTTTGATCTGTTGGGATGTATTATAAGCTTATATCTTTTCTAGCTACTATCTCTTGAATGAGATGGTATTTTATGAGTACATGTCTATTTCTCTGATGAGACTATGGTTCCTTTGCCTGAGCAATAGCCCCATTGTTATCATAATAGACTGCTGTTAATCAAAACAGTATTTGAACATGCAAAGTTGCAAGGCAGAATTTCAAAACTTAAAATTAACCGTGAAGGATCTCCTAAGCATGCCATGATTGATATAATCTAATTTAAAACATTCCAAAGATGCTATCAGGTTTATAAAACTTATTAAAAGAAACCTAGCAACTAAGTTAAGAACACTAGCAGCTGATGCGTGCCTTTCCCTTGATGCGGCGTTCCTTACAGCAGTTCGATAGAACTTTGTTAGCACTATCTTCTAATCTAGGATAGCCTTTACGATTGATC
>CATIWQ010137346.1:0-15267 GCA_949673415.1 Euphorbia schlechtendalii | reverse complement strand
GAAAGGTTAGAGATAAGATTCAAGGGGATATTAATTTTAAAAAGAAACAAGTAACATTAGATTCATATTTTCAAAAATCTTCTTAGATTAGTTATGAATTATATGAAATATATTGTTACAAATTATGAATTATTAATTTATATGTCAAATGGAACCTATATGAATTTATTTTTTCGTATTATCTTATAAATTTAGCGAATTATTAATTTACCACGTTGATCCCGACTAGAGACCGGAGAAAATTATTATTTTAGCGAGATTATTAATTTATCGAGTATTAATTTAACAAGGTTTTACTGTATATTTGTAGATGTACTTGTATTTTCAAAAGTAAACTTCATTTAAAACACTTGTATTATGATTTAAGCTCAAGTGGTTGTAAATAGATTTGAACACGGTACATGAACTTTTTTAATCTAGACACATATATAAATTAATTTCAATAAATTATTTAAATTTTTCTAAATTTTATATTTATTAGAACTTAGTGTTAAATTTTAGTTTAAATATTATGATTTGTAGCTTTATGGCTCATTTGTCTCTACAATTACAAATGAGAGTGCTGGCCACCATTTGAGAGACATGCCACTGTTGACAAGCCATTGATTGATTGACAAACCCCAAAGGTTAATTAGTGATTCATAATGTCTATTTGACCACTTAATTATTTTTTTTTTAATTTTTAAATAAAATTTTCTTATATCATTCGGTTAATGATCCAGAAAAATGCTACTTGTAAAAATTTGTAAATATAAAGGGTTAAGTTAAGAAATATATCGGTAAAAGGTACATATTTAACCATCATGAAATCGAGATTGACAATTCATTTTTCAATCTGCACTGAACAATGGACTGTCAATCCACTTTTGAAGTATTTTAAATTAAAAAAGAGAAAAAATCACATGCAAACAATGATCGGGTGATATTTCTACCACCTGGTCACTGAAAACGGGTCTGTTTTCAGTGAACTGCAGTCGAGGCACTGCTGCCTCGACTGTAGCACATGCCAGTCAAGGCATTGACTGGCGTGGGAATCTCTCCTGTGGGGGAGATTCCCACGCCATCAGTGCTGGGCAAAATGATTGCCCAGCACTTGAGATTTTTTTGACCCATTTTGAATCAAAAAAATTGCCCGCTGCTGGGCATTTTTTTTCCTATATAAACCCCCCCCCCCCATATCATCCCCATCTCACATTTCACATTTCATTTACTTAGTTTTGCTTACATTTCTGTTATTTTTTTCACCCATCAAACTTAATTAATCATTCTCCATCTATAAGGTAATTTTTTTAATCTATAATTGTTATTATTTTGTTAGTGTAAATGTAAAATATTAAGCTAATGTTGTTTTTTTTCAATTTGTAGGATTAAGATTAATATCTACTTAATTGAAGATATGTATTTTATTTACATTCTACAAATTAATTTTTTGTACATATATTTACATATTCTTACTCTATTATGCTTTTAGGTTCAGTGAAATGAGAAATTAATTATAGCTAGCAAATATAATAGTTTGTAGCTTACATGGATAGAAAATGGATGCTAGATAAAATGACTATAATATTTGCATATCTTAGTTTGGATGTGTTAAACAATAATTATTATGATGAAAATTAGAGTAAATTGCAAAAAAAAAAGCAACATTAGCTTAATATTTTACATTTACACTAACAAAATAATAACAATTATAGATTAAAAAAATTACCTTGTAGATGGAGAAAGATTAATTAAGTTTGATGGGTGAAAAAATAACAGAAATGTAAGCAAAACTAAGCAAATGAAATGTGAGATGTGAGATGGGGTGATATAGGGGGGTTATATAGCAAAAAAAAATGCCCAGCAGTGGGCAATTTTTTTGCCCAGCATTGATGGCTTGGGAATCTCTCCCACAGGAGAGATTCCCACGCCAGTCCTTGACTGGCGTGTGCTGCATCATTGAAAACAGGCCTGACAAGCCCGTTTTCAGTGAACAGTGACCGGGTGGCAGAAATGTCACCCGGTCACTGTTTGCATGTGATTTTTTTTTTAATTTAAAATACTTCAAAACTGGACTGACAGTCCATTGTTCAGTGCAGATTGAAAAATGGACTGTCAGTCCCGATTTCATGATGGTTAAATATGTGCATTTTACCGACATATTTCTTAACCCAAACCTTTATATTTACAAATTTTTGCAAGTAGCATTTTTCTGGGCCATTAACCTATATTACTCGGGATAACACTTTAAAAGTTGAGAAATAAAAAAATTTAAATTTTAAGGTGGAATTAGATGAGATTAAGCTTATTGGAATCGATGTTCAAGTTGTTTTTGAACCCAAAATATATTTTGTTTGGACTAGGCCACGTTTGGTTTGATTTGGAGAAGCCTATTCACTTGACTATTTAAAGGTTGATCAAAACTAATTTTAGTGCAGTATGAACAAAACTAATTTTAGTGTAAGATTATGACTATTTAAAGCTAAAGTGAAGTGAATTGCGATCCTAAAAACAAAGCCTTAAATCAAGTAAGTTTTGTGCAAAAATATTTAAGTCCTCCCAATTAACAACTCTATTATTCTCACAAGTACTGATGTGTAAAAAAATGGAAGAGGTTAAAGCTAGAATAGATATGATAATTTAAACCTAATTCAAATTAACTCAAGTTGAGTTTGAATGTGCATTAAAAATTGTCAACTTATTCAGTGATGGATGGCAAACCAAAAAGTAACGAATAATTTGAAAAAAATTATATAAACTGCCCCTAAAACGAATTTTATTTCCCATTTTTCATTTTATATGTAGAAATATTAACAAAATATTCCATTTCATAAAAGATAAATAGCTCCACTTAACTGTATTCTATTATAGCCAAATTTTTTTGATCATGAATTTTATTAGTGCTATATAACTAAATAAACTGAAAACTCAAGGTGGTAAAAAATCATATAAATAAAAAAAATTCAAAATGATCAATGATCAATTAACCTCGACATGTTTTTTAACGAACTATTATTATCATAAAAAATTATCCAAATTAAATGTACACAATTTCTAAATATATTTGAATCTAGCAGCCACAAATCAAATAATTATTTACCACACTTTTCTTCAATCCACAAATTCAATTTTCTTAAAGAAGTAAAACATCATCCAGTAAACTCAGATTTTCTTGTGGTTGATCGCTAAACAAGGAACAGAATTCTAATTTTGCAAAAATATTAATCCAAAGTATTTTTCTATAAATTACCAAATGAAAACAAGATAATAAAAAAAGCTGGGATTCAGAAATAAAAAAACCAAACAAAAAAAAAGAAAAAAATAAAGCTTCCTTCAGCTCTGGAAGCTCACAATTTCCCAGCTTACATAAAATAAAAAAAATTGAAAGTTCATAAAATCATAAAAAATAAAAAATAAAAAAAATGGCAGTGCTGTTTAAATTTTTCTTGTATATTCTCCCTATTTTATTTGACTTCAGCACTGCTCATTTACCTCCAGAAGCAGAGGCAACTGAAGTAGTTGTAAACAACAAAGTTCTTAGTCCCCATGAATTGATAGGAGACGTATTTGGAAACCCTAACGATTTTGCGAAAAAAATACCTGATGATGTCGGGACTCCGTTGGACCAGGATCTGGATAAAGATTTAAAATTGGCGAAAGAGGCTGGGACTAAGGCCGGGTGCGAAAATAGCGTTTCCGCTTCTTCTGAAGCCACTGGAAAAGGAAAAGGAAACGGAAACAGAAGCGAAAAAGTAGGCGGAAAGGAAGCACCCGCCGAGGCGGGTTCGGGTGCCACATCATCAGTTTCTTCCCCGGTCGAGCTAGGTTATAAAGGTGCATGGGAATTAGTATCCGAAAATTCCGGGGTTTCGGCAATGCATGCGATGTTGATTCCGATCGTTGATAAAGTCTTAATGTACGATGCTACGATTTGGAAGGTTTCTAAACTTAAATTGCCTAATGGACATTGCCGTTTGCTTAACAAAACTACCGGGGAAAGAGATTGCTGGTGCCATTCTGTTTTGTTTGACATTAAAACCTCCAAACTTACCCCTCTAGAGGTATATTTTTTATTTTATGCTTTCACGTGTTGTTGTTGAGGATATAT
This sequence comes from Euphorbia schlechtendalii, assembly GCA_949673415.1. Classification (NCBI taxonomy): domain Eukaryota; kingdom Viridiplantae; phylum Streptophyta; class Magnoliopsida; order Malpighiales; family Euphorbiaceae; genus Euphorbia; species Euphorbia schlechtendalii. The sequence continues at coordinate 11,180 of CATIWQ010137346.1, read as the reverse complement.
TATTTGCCGCCCAGATTTATTTATCACCACCCTGTGAAAAGACGAAAATGCCCTTTATATATAAAAAAAAAAAGAATCAACTTTCTTCCTTTGGCATTCATGCACGAATTATTAAATGATTAGGGTTTGTTTATGTGAAAAATGCAGCTGAATACAGATACATGGTGTTCATCTGGAGGACTTGATGTTAATGGGAATTTAGTGAGTACAGGTGGATTTCAAGGTGGTGCAAATACGGTTAGGTATTTGAGTAGAAAACCTGGAAGCAATTGGAGGGAATACCCTACCGCTCTTGCTGATAGAAGATGGTATTGCTTTTTTTTTATTTGATTATTTTTACTTGATTAAAATTATCTTGGTAGCTCACTTGGTAAAATTATTATGCATCAAGGTGATTATAAACTTCTATGCACCTTTGTGTCTAATTTGGAATTTTTAATGTGGACAACTAAGGTACTCAACACAAGCAACACTGCCGGACAATAGAATGATCGTTGTCGGTGGCCGTGACGCATTTAGCTACGAATACATTCCAGCGGAAGGAAAATCCAACCCAAAACCTTACTTCTTCCAGTTCCTGCGACAGACAAACGATCCTGAGGAAAACAACTTGTACCCATTCGTCTACCTTTCCACCGACGGAAATGTCTTCATCTTCGCCAACCAGCGCTCCGTCCTGCTCAACCCGAACACCAACAAGATCGTCCGCGAATTCCCCGTCCTCGCTGGCGGTCACCGCAGTTACCCCGCCTCGGGGTCCTCCGCCCTTCTCCCCATCAAACTTCACTCCAAGAACAAAGAGACGATCCCCGCCGAAGTCTTGGTGTGCGGCGGGTCAGCTCACAAGGACTCTTACTCGAAAGCCGAGCATCAAATTTTTTACACGGCTCTCCAAGATTGCGCCAGAATGAGAATCACTGACGCGAACCCTGTCTGGAAAAGAGAATTGATGCCATCGGCTCGGATCATGGGGGACGCGATGCTACTCCCCACCGGCGATGTACTTTTGCTCAACGGAGCGAAAAGAGGCGCTTCGGGTTGGGGTTTCGCTAGGGAGCCGAATTTCACTCCGGTCATTTATAACCCTAGGGCAAAAAGAGGAACCCGGTTCACTGAACTAGCCTCATCCAACATCGCGAGGATGTATCATTCGGTTTCCGTCGTTTTGCCCGACGGAAAAATTCTCGTCGGTGGAAGTAACACAAACAACGGTTACATTTACGACGCGATGTACCCGACGGAACTGAGAGTCGAAAAATTCTCACCACCTTATCTGAATCAAGCCGTCGCGAATCGGCGACCGCTTATTTCAAAGCTAAATGCCAAATTATCGTATGGAGCCAACTTTGATGTCCGAATCAAGTTAACCAATGCTAAAGTGACTCAGAAAGATCTTAAAGTGACAATGTATTGTCCTGCATTTACTACTCATGGAGTTAACATGAATCAAAGACTTCTCGATTTGGGAATAACAAAAGTAAATGTGAACGACGCATCAGGATTGCATTCGATTTCAACCACGGCACCGCCTTCAAGAACCATTGCTCCTGCTGGTTATTATTTGCTTTATGTTGTTTATCAAGGAGTTCCTAGTATAGCAAAATGGGTACAAATCGTTTGAAGGATTTCCTAATAGTATAATTTGTGTCTCTACTTATAAAATTTTGGTTTTATTACTTTTTTTTGTTTATTTTTTAATTTTTGGGGACTAGATTAATGATTCCGTGAAATTCTTGTTTCATCGTATGCATAAAAATATTTCAATTTTCGTGTATTTTGTTGTATATAATTAGGTACTCTTATTATGTGGATTGACACATGTAAGTTGACATTGTATATAATAACAATTTCATCACTTAAAAAATAAGATCAAGAATGTAAGAGTATAGGGTTGGAGCCCAAGTTCATTAAAAGGTCCTTAGTTTAAAAACTAGATTTCTAATTCCACCTCCAGGAAAAGACTATTTTGCCTTGGAACCTTAAATACAAAAATCAATCTCATTTCCCTTTTCTTTCCTCTAATTTTCTCAAATTCAAATCCATCTCCAATCCAACCATTCAAATAAATAACTAATCCATTTACAATATACATTAATAAGCAATAACTCAGTATTCTAAATCCATTTAACAACTATACGATTTTAAAGAGAAATGTAACCGTATATTACAAAATTTATAGAACTCATTTTTTTTTTTTGAACTCATTTAGTTACTATGTTCAAATATTTAACAACTTATACAAATTGCATATTTATTTGTGAAAGTCTCTCTAGGTCTACCTAGGGTTTGTTATCTTGCCTTGCGTGCAGCAAGTTGTGTTAGTTAGGGGAGAGCAAAATATTTCAAAACCGAACCGAGAAACCGAAACGAACCAACCTCAACCGAATTCATTCGGTTCGATTTTCGGTTCATGCATTTTCCAAATTTTCGGTTCGGTTCGGTTTTCGGTTTTTGGGTAAAAAAACCGAAAATCCATAGAACCGAACCGATTTGTCACAGAGTATAAATACAAACCTAAAACCCTAATTTCTATTCTTCTGTTCTCTGCTGCTGTTTTCTTCTTTCTCTAAAAAAACCCAGCCACAACTTATCTTGTTCTTCCTAAGCCACAACTCATCTTGTCCCTCTTTTCATATTCCGGAGAAATCGACTTTCGAATGTAATTTTTCATTTTCTAAATTAAGTTTTTGATTTGATTTATTTTTTTGTTTGTGATTTTTGGCATTTCATTTTTTATTCATCGATTTTGGCCATTGTTCTATGCATTTTCGGTTTTATGCATATTATAGGGGTTTTTTTGAGATTTAGGGGTTGTTAGATTTTGACGTTTTTTATATGTTTTCTCATCGAAAACGGGCCAATGATTCATAATTGAAGCTTATGTTGCGAACTCCGTCATTTTTCGGCCAAAAAACATCGTTTAGGCCTTCAATTTTGTGATTTTTCGATTTTAGGAACCTAATTGCAATTTTCTAAAAGTTTCTGTGCTTGCCTTTTAATTCCAGGCTTTTAACAGGAGTTTTCCTAGCTTATTTATAAGAGAAAAAATAATGTCAATTTTAATTTTTGTTCTCAATTAAATTTTCAATTTGATTTTAACAATGACATAACTATTTTTTATTAGTTTCAACAATGGCAACCCCTATCTGTTTAGTTTTAACATCTAAATTGTATTTTTTTTAATTTATTTTATCCTATTGTAGATGGCAGAAGGATCCGAGCAAAGATTTGGAATGTTTATTGAGGATGTACCCACTATGAGTGAGGAGGAACATGTAGAAATGACTGAAAATGAAGCTACCGAACAGCCCGAGAAAATTGAAGATGAAGTGAGCACTAAGAAAGCCAAAAAGGCTACTCCAAGAGCAGCATGTTGGAAGCACTTTAAGAAGTTCGCTGATCTGGACATTGGAAGAGAGAAAGGCAAGTGCAATTACTGTGGTAAAAGTTATTTTTGCAATGGTGTTGTTAATGGAACTTCTAATTTGAATAAACACTGCAAAAAATGTGTTAAAAATCCTAACAATGTTGCTGCAAAGGATTCAAAACAGACTCAAGGTGAACTTAATTTTCAACCTTCTATGGAGGGTGAAAATAATGAGACTGTAGGCATGATATGGAAGTTTGATCAACAAACTTTTAGAGATGTTATTGCTAAGTGGATCATTAGTGAAGAACTGCCCTTTAGGATTGTGGAATCAAAGGCTTTTAAAAAGGTGATGAGAACTCTATGTCCTAGATTTAAGGTACCATCTAGGTGGACTATTAGTAGAGATTGTGGGAAAATCTTTGAGGATGAGAAATTGAAGTTGAAAACTTAGTTTAAAACTCATACTCAAAGATTGTAAATTACAACTGATACATGGACATCACTACAATGAATTAATTACATGTGTGTCATGGCTCATTTTATTGATGATTGTTGGCGATTGCAGAAAAAAGTGATTTCTTTTTGTGAAATAGATTCTCACAAGGGTAATGATATTGGAATGATGATTGAAAAATGTTTGTTGGATTGGAATGTGAAGAAATTGTTTACTATCACTGTTGATAATGCTTCTCCTAACAATGTTGCTGTTGAATATGTTAAAGAGCAATTGAGGAATTGGGGTTGTGCTATTAATTCTTGTGAATTCCTACATATGAGATGCATGGCTCACATTATTAATCTGTTTGTGTAAGATGGATTAAAAGAAGTACGTAAGTTTGTTAAACGACTTAGGGCTGCAGTTAGATATGTTAGATTTTCACCTAGTAGGATTAAGACATTTTATGCGTGTGCTGAAAAAGCAAACATACAGTGCAAGAACATGTTAACCTATGATTGTCCTACTAGATGGAATTCCACATATCTAATGTTGTCAACTGCTGAAAAATTTGAGAAAGCTTTTGAGAGGTTAAAACTTGAGGATAGAACCTACAAATTAGACTTGAATGGTGAGGATGGAAATGGGGTTAGTGTGCCTACATTTGAGGATTGGGAAAATGTGAGGAAAGTTTCTGTAATGTTGAGAATGTTTTACAATTTGACTTTGAGGATTTCAGGGACCAAGTATGTAACTAGCAACACGCTTTGGACTGAAGTTAGTGGTGTGTTAGGGGTATTGCTCTTTTGGATTAATGGTAAGGATGCACAGTTGAAGTCTATGGCTACTAATATGAAGATAAAATTTGATAAGTATTGGGGGGATCCATATAACATGAACAAACTGATTTGGTATGCTGCTGTCTTTTATCCTCGTGAAAAATTTGATGTCATCCAGATTTCGTTTAATGAGATATATGGTGCTGAAGATGGTAAAAGGATTTTTAATTATTTGAAAGATTCTTTTAGATTGTTATTTCAAGAGTATCAGAAAATGCATGAAGATGAGAAAGCTGCAAATGACAGCTTGAATGATATGGAGGTAGAAGATGAGGATTTGACAGAGGTGGAGAACATGGCTACTAGATCTAACCCACACGAGCCTCCAACACTTTACTTTCATGAAATTCTGAAGAAACAAAGAGGAGATACGGGAAGGGCTAAGAGATCCGAGTTGGATTTATACTTGGATGAGGCGTTACTGGATCGGGGTAAGGGATTTGACATTTTGAGTTGGTGGAAATTGAACTCAGTTAGATTTCCTATTCTTAGTGTTATGGCTCGAGATATATTGGCTGTGCCTGTATCTACAATTGCTTCAGAATCAACCTTTAGTATCGATGGACGTGTGCTTGATCCTTATAGGAGTTCACTATCTCCTAAAGTAGTGGAAAGTTTAATTTGTGCTCAAGATTGGATTCGCGAAGGAGATCTTCCCTTGTATGAAGAAGAAAACAATGAAGATGTAGAAAAAATTGAGAAAGGTACATATTTAATATTTGTTGAAAAATACATTTACACATATGTATTGAATTTATAATCATATATAAACTGATTATTGAATTTTTATATGCAGAGCTTATATCATTAAGAGTTTACACTAAAAGCACAAGTGAGTTTACAAAATGTAGTACTAATATATGATTTCAAATTTTATGTGCATTTGATATTGTGTTGTTGTAACTTGGTGAGATGAATTTATTTGTTGTAAAAGGGGTTGGACAAAAATACATTGTATTATTGTTGCAACATTGTTGTAACATTTTAATAGTTTTATTAATTATGTCCTTATTTTTTTCAGGTGTGTCTTTGATTGATTAATTGGATTTTCAAATCGAACTTGAAGATTAAATATTTTGACAACATGATGGGAGTCATGTAGCTTCTGTTTTTGTAATATTACTTTTGGAAGATAATGAATTCATAGTTGTTAATTACTTTTTAGTTTTTTAATTGTTCTTGAATTAAGATTATTGGTATTGAATATGGATTTTGCCAAATTTTGTCACTGTTAGTTATTATTGTTTTTTATGTGTTTTCTCATCGGAAACTGGCCAACGATCCAAAATCACAGCTTACATCGTGTTATTCATCGATTTTCGGCCAAAAAATATCGTTTAGGCCTTCAATTTTATGATTTTTCGATTTTAGGGACCTAATTGCAATTTTTTAAAAGTTGTTGTGCTTGCCTTTTAATTCCGGGCTTTTAACAAGAGTTTCCCTAGCCTATTTGTAAGAGAAAAACAATGTCAATTTTAATTTTTACCGTCAAATAATTTTTAGAATAATTTTTCTTATTTCCTTAGTTTTTGCGAAATCTAAAGTTTATTATTCGTTGAAGTTGCAATTTATTCAGAATTTGATTATAAATTTATCGTTTTGAATTTTTTTATAGTCCGTTGCATCAGTTTAGGCCTTTCGGAAAGTAGAATCTTTTACCATTTTTTGTCATTTTGGTTTAACCATGACCGAAACCGAACCGAAATTAATTCGGTTCGATTTTCGGTTCTCACTTCCCACATTTTCGATTTTCAGTTCGGTTCGGTTTTCAAGCCGAATCGAATTTTTCTCTCTCCTAAGTCCAAATACAAGATGTGTGATAAAGAATTTTGCCTAAGCATAGTACAATCATTTAAGATCAATTATACATTTTTTTAGATAAATTTGTAACATGAGGGAAAGACAATTGAATTAATTATGATGACATATTTTTTATCATTGGTTTATGAGTTGTATTGCACTTATATGATAGGTTCTAATACTAAGCAAGTTGCTTAAATTTCTTAAAAATTATAAATCGATGACGTAGCTGCACAAGTTAAATGCAAGAGCAATATCTGTAACGCATGTAGTTTGACTATCGTAACATTAAATTACCTATCGTAATAATTAACCCACATAAATTAACAATAAATTCATTAGGCTCCCCACCATATACGATTAGACCCAACAGAAGGGATCACATCTATTTGCTTTGACAGTTTAGAATTAACGAAAATTGTCATAAATGATCAATTAGTTTCACAAGTAACGCGATCAAATAATAAAGACAAAATTCATGAGAATTGGATTCATGTTAAAACTTTTAAAATAATATGAGAATTCACATCCCAAGTATAATAAGCTATCACTATTAAAGAGTTTATACTTTGATTAAACTAATATACTAATATAAATAAAATTATTTCATAAAACCAATTTCATAGAAACATTGATCCTGTAGTTGTGAATTATTATGAAATATTCAAACATATTGTTCAATATATAAACATATGTTTTGATAGTTTCAATTATTATTTAGTGTGTTTTATTTGGTCTAGTCTTTCCAAAATATTTGGATTAGGATTTTCATGCTCATTTTGGAGTTGTATTGTATATTCGGGTTCGAAGGAGGATGTCGAATTGATACTCTGCATTAAATCCTTCTTCAATCTCAAACAAAGCTAGCTCCTTGACATCTTTGGTTACTTTAGAGTAAGGATTCCTTACATGTGCGAGATGACTTAGAAAAGGAATCAACAACTTGTAATTTTTATCGCAACAAAGATAATGAAATCTGTGATTTGAATTCAAGGTAATCGTGTATCTCCAACAGTGGGATTCGTGTTCAATTACAACCCAACTGAGGAAACAACATATATATACGATGTTTTTATCACGAGGTAGTATAAGATTATGGAGGGGTAAAAAGTTTTAAGAAAATATTATTGTATTTTTTTTATCTCTAACCACTGTACAATAATTCATATTTATACTAATACAAATCTTATGAAAAAGGAAAACAAATAACTAGAATTGAATATAAAATAAATATAAACAGATTTATTCCTAATAGCTAATTGGAAAAATCAACAACTAATTAGGAATGAATAATACAGTTGTAATAGCCGTATATGCTCAACACTCCCCCTTAAGTTGGTGCAAAGATGCTGCACATAACCAACTTGCAAACCAGGGTATGAAAGGTGCGCTTAGGCCTTTGGTGATGACATCAACTACTTGTTTTTCAGAAGAAACATAGACTAGTACAGGCTGTCATCCTCTATTTTCTCTTTGATGAAATGTCGATCAATTTCAACATGTTTTGTGTGCTCATGCTGAATTGGATGATAAGCAATGCTGATAGCAGCTTTGTTGTCACAATATAAAAATAATTTTCCTTTCTCTATCAATTTCAATTTTTCAAGCAGTTTTTGTAACTAGAGGAGTTTAAAATGCCTTGAGCCATAGCTCTGTATTTAGCTTTAACACTTGATCTCGCAACAACATTCTATATCTTACTCATTAAAGTGACAAGGTTTCCTCCTACCATTGTATAATAACTAAAGGTAGATATTCTATTATCAAGATATCCTGTCCAATCAGCATTTGTGAAAGTTTCAAATCGAAGATGATCATGGTTAGACAAAAGAAGATCTTTTCCAGGAGCAAGACTTAAAGTATCTCAAAATTTGAAAGCATAAATTGACTCAACAAGATAATCGCATAGGCTATATCGGGTCTTATGTGTGAAAGATATATGAGTTTGCCCATAAGCTTTTGATATCTCTCCTTATCCACTAAATTTCTTACTCTAGATTGAAGCTTGTGATTGCTTTCAATAGGCGAGTCTATAGGTTTGCAACCAACATCTTGGTTTCTGTCAATAGGTCTAGGACGTATTTTCTATGAGAAATGTAAATTCCTTTACTCGATCTGGCAACCTCAATTCCCAAGAAGTACTGAATCTTTCCAAGAGCTTTGATTTCAAATTCATGTGCCAACTATTTTTCTAGTTGAGCCATCTCCTCATTATTATCTCCCGTCATGACAATATCATCAACATACACTATGAGTAAGGTGATTTTTCCCCGTTGATGTTTTATGAAGAGCGTATGACTTGCTTGAATTTGTTTGTAACCAAAAGAAATCATGACTTTGCTGAATTTGTCAAACCATACTCTACGAGACTGCTTTAGACCATATAAGGTTTTCTTCAATTTAGAGATTTTTCCTTGACTGTGGTTGTTCTCAAATCCAGGAGGAATATCCATATAAACTTCTTCATTCAAATCCCATGAAGGAATGCATTTTTTACATCGAACTGGTGTAAATCCCAACAGAGAATAACAACACATTATAATAGAACTCTAATGGTGTTCATCTTTGCAACAGGAGAAAATGTTTCTTGATAGTCTACTCCATAAGTTTGAGTAAACCCTATTGTAATCAATCAAGACTTGCATCTTTCTACTGAGCCATCAGCTTTGTGTTTGACTGTGAACACCCATTTGCAGCCTACCAACCTTTTGCATGTTGGAGGTGTGACAAGTTCCTAAGTCTCATTTTTTACAATGCTTTCATTTCTTCAAGCATGGCTTGCTTCCATTTCTGGTCTGCAATGGCTTCTCTCCAATCTTGTGGAATAGACACAGACAAAAGGGACAAAGAAAAGGCTCTATACGAGGGAGGCAATGAATTATATGAGACAAAGTTAGATAAAAAAAATATAAAGGATGATTGGTACAAGATCTGACTCCTTTTCTATGGGTAACTAGCAAATCGATATCGGTTGGAAAAGTGGATGACTCACCTGAAGTGGAAGGAGAAGGAGAATGATCAGTAGTAGATTGCATAATGGCTTCTTCTACCATTTTCCTTCTCGAATTTCTTAATAAGTTGAGTCTATATAACCTCCCAAGTTTCAACTTTTCTCCTTCAGGAGTCTCCCCCCACTACGCCATAGATGCCCTGTTGCAACACCGGAAAAATGTTGCTTATAGTGCTAAAAATGATGCAACAGCTTCTGTTGCAACACTTATCGCAAAAAAAAAGTGATGGTTCTGCTTTCCTTACAATAGGTGTCTGTTGTAACACATTCGTATCTGTAGCAACCCACCAAAAAAGTGTTGCAACAGGCAGCTGTTGCATCACTTATTAACCCTATTGCAACTCAATTTTTTGTGTTGCTAATAAGTTTTCCGCTGTCACAGTTAACGGCCGTTAGTATGTCAGTAACACTTTTTTGACACAACGGCAACAATATTTTTAAACACTTTATTTATAATTTGCATCACTTTTATTCAAGTTTTGCAACACTTTTACCTTACACTTTATTTTTCATTTGCAACACATTTTTCATTATTGATACATGCTTTTCATAATTGTTTGTCATGAAATCAATATTATTAATATTAATAATATAAACTGAATATATAAATCAAAAAGTATTTATATTTATATAATTTAATTAATTCTTAATACAATTCAATCTTGAAAAAGATTAAAGTAAAAAAAATACATGGTATACAACTAAAACTCATAATCTAAATATCCGAATCCATATCGATAAAAGAAACATTTTCAGTTCCACGAATCATCTTCATTGTATCGCTCCTCGAAAACTTCACAAATAAACAACTTGTATTGCTCCTCGAAAACTGCACAAATAAACAACTTGTATCGCTCCTCGAAAATTGCACAAATAAACAACTCATTTTATAAACTGCACAAATGGTATTCCGGGTTAGTTCCCAAGTAATATAAGGTTAAAAGAGGCTACCAAAACAAATGAGATCAGTGCATATATTGTTCTTGGTCTTTAGGTAACTTAAGAACAACACATTAATATATTTGTTCAATACAATTTGGTCTTTAAATCCTACTTAAGAGGAAATTTAATAAGTAAATGAGCAACGAAATGATAAAATTCCAAACCAATTATAATAGCAAAAGGTATTGATTATATACTTTCAGGAGAATAAAATATAACAACAATTTCAAAAACTTGACACAAGATATATGTTACCAATTAAATCTTATGGTCAACTATCCTACTGCAGCTAAGTTTGTTTGCGTTTTCCTAAAAACAACTAGCTGAAAATAATTCAAAAAAATGCAACAAAAAAGTGCACATTTATTCATCCACAAAAAAAGAAAAATTTATAGATGATTATCAAAAGCAAATGTATCAAATGTATTTGGATTCTCTGAATTCAATTGATATATGGCTACATACTTAAATCCAATAAAATGCAAACACTACAATATGACTCGGAATTAAGGCTGCTCTTAGGGACAAGGATCCCTTGCCAAAAAAAGTTATACGTCAAAACACTAAAACAATGACAGTTCACTAATCCTCCCCGCCTCATGTTCTCAATCAAAATACCTGAATATAGTTTTTTCAGGATGGCAGCCCCCTAATGTAAACAAGAACAAGGGCTAGCCTGTATGTCAGCCACCATCCAGTCTCTAGTCAATTATATATGAACTTGGGTTTGAACCCGAGCATTCGACTAGTTTCATTTACTTATAATACACTATATGCATTTCC
>CATIWQ010137321.1:0-35650 GCA_949673415.1 Euphorbia schlechtendalii | reverse complement strand
ACACATAGACATATCATAAACTTCGAAATAGAAAGTATAAGTAGAAAGCAAAGCAAAGTTGTAAGGTATGCAAGTGAAAGCTAAAGTTGATAAAACCGTATCCACTCTTTAATGGGAGTCATCAATTCCCACAATTCCTGCGTCTGCTTTGAATTCGGTCTCGGCCCGTATAGAACCTCCGCTAGAATGCTATTCTTTGTGAATATCTAACCAATGACTATTGAAGAACGAAAACTTTTATTGATAAGTGATTTGCAAGTACACTTATACAACAATCGCTCAAGAATATAGAGAAATCTAGTGATCGAAACAAGGATTCGAATCACTTAAATATTTTCTCGCTAACACTTAAGAACGTAGCGAACTCTTTATTTATACACTATATTTGCACTCTAACGTTTTCATCTATCTTTCTGCACCATGTGCCACTGTGCACTCATGAAATTTGTGAGATTTAGAGCCCTATATATAGAGTTCGAAGGGTTGCATCTATCCAAACGAAGGGTTGTGTCTATTCATGAAAGATTGCATCTCTTCATTATGATTTGTTGAGAAGCTTTGATATAATCCACAATGGATAAGCACCTTTTCATGATTGGTTAACTCTTGATAGATGTCTATTCGTTGGTAGTTGATGGCAGTTGATGGTGGTTGATCATGCTTATCTAGTGATTGTTAGTTAAAAAGATAATACTAGAAAACCATCCATGTCACGAACGTGATATACATGTCACGATTGTGAATCTTTTATTGGCAATCTTCTAATTTCGAAGTAAACACGTCACGACCGTGAACTATTGTCGTGACCGTGAATTGAGTTTTACTCAGAATTTTTCTTGTAACTTTACTGATCTTCGACAGCTTTGATCTTAAGCCAAATCTTCAAGTTCCATGCATCATTTTGCACTTTTTTTACTCCTTTTTCATAGAATTCCACTTAGCTCATTTTACTCCCAAGATTTACCTAGTTTTTGCATTTGCATAAAAAACAACTACATACCACGTGAAATCTTTTATATGAAGTATTAAAATGACTAAAATTATAGTGTTTATTGTATAAATTTTATATGATAATAAGTGTAATTATACATTTATCATAACCCAGCAAGCAAATCCACTTAGCATACCACTCTCTATGATGCCCAACCTAGAACAAGAACTGAAAGCTAAGAAAGTCAAAGATGATGATCTTTCTATCGACTTCAATGACGGTGAAGATCAACCTCAACCTCAACAACCCATTATCGATCCTCCAACAATTGATCCGATTCTATCGAGGGAGATTAGAGTTCATCACAACCATCCGATCAACAACATTGTTAATGATGTTCATAATTCAGTGATGATGTGAGGTTAGCTCAGCAGGATGATGGGTCATTCAGCTTTCATCTCATTTATTGAATCTAAGAAGTTTGAAGATGCAGAAGGAGATGATTATTGGATGATGGCAATGCAAGAGGAGCTAGATCAGTTTAACCGCAATAATGTTTGGGATCTAGTTCCTAAGCTTAAAGGGAAATCACATATCGAAACCAAATGGGTTTTCAAGAACAAGTTAGATGAAGATGGCTCTATTGTAAGGAACAAAGCTAGGCTTATTTCATAAGGCTACAATCAGCAAGAAGGCATTGATTATGATGAGACTTAGGCTCTTGTAGCTCAACTTGAAGTAATTGAAATCTTCTATGCTTTCGCATCTCATATGAATTTCAAATTGTTTCAAATGGATGTCAAGAGAGCAATCTTGAATGGATTCATTCAAGAAGAAGCGTATGTTTGCTAGCTTCTTGGCTTTGAAGATCCGAAGAATCCTTAGCATATCTTCAAATTGAATAAAGGTCTTTAAGGATTAAAGTAGGCTCCAAGAGCTTGGTATGAGAAGCTAACTAATTTCTTAATCAGCAAAGGTTATGAAAGAGGGAAGGCAGATACAACTCTGTTTATCAGGCTAAGAAAAGAAGATGTTTGCTTGTCCAAATATATGTTGATGATATAATATTTGGAGCAACTGATTAGAACCCAAGTTAATAGTACTTCATATTACTTAAACTTTTTGGAAATAGCAAACTATCTAGGATAGTGAATTAATTGAGTACTAAGTATACTCTTAATTAATGAAGCTGAATTGTGTTTGTTTAAGGAAAAACAAATTAGTTTGCTGATTAATTAATTAAGTTAAGGCTTAGAGTATGAAAAGCTGAGTCTATGTTGAGTACTACATAGTTTAGAAAGATATCAACTCAGCTGTGTTGAGTTATCTTTTATTAATTGAAAGCTACATTGTTTGACACTTAGAGAATTAAATGACACTTATGCTGCTCACGTGTTCTGCGAGAAACAAAATATTCTTTAGATACTTTTCATGTTTAAAAGCACTGAAATTAAAGAAGATTTCCAAGGGTCCTCACAAGACAAAAGGTGTTAGTATGGAATGTTGGAGATTCCTCACTAAAGAACAAGGCAAAAGGAATTCTCTAGCATGCGCTGTTTCTTAGTGTCTCTACACGACTTTGCAAATGTCAGTAATGTCAACCAATATCAAGATTCCTTGTTGCATTTCTCATGCCTTTCTATCAGATTGATTTTCTTGAAGATAAATGAGAATTTGTTAATGAAATTTCATCACACCTCAACATTGAAATTTCTATCTCTAAATGTCTTTGAATCTGTCTCCAACGTGAAGATTCGAAAAATATGAAGAGAAGAGAAATTGAAAGAACTGCAAGGATGAAAATTTTACAATGGCTACTTCGCAATGCTTCCATTATAAATAGAAGACTAAAGAAGACATTCAAACTTGGTGAATCACCTAGAGTTTCTTTAAGAGCTAAAACTTCCATTATAAATAGTCCCAACTTCAAGAAAGTCCAAATTCAAGCAATCAGCAAACATCCACTATTAATTTATTTATAATAGAGAGAATTACTCTTAGATTTAATATTTTAAGGATTCAACAGTTTATAAGTTGAGTTCAGTTTGTAAACTTTCTATTCAAATCTGAGTGTCAGTTTGGGAAGGGTACCCAAACTGAGTTGAGTTGTGTTAAAAAGAATGGTACTTTCTGTAAAAGTGTCTACTTGTTGTAAAGGCTTCTCAACCTAAGTATGCAACGAACACTAGTGTATTTAAGCTCGGAGAAGGCATCCGGGAATTGGAGGTATGCTCAGGGCCGAACTAGGATAAAACTAGGTGTTGAAGTTCTAAACTTTTGCTTTAGCTTTTATCACATTCAAACTCATTCATCATTCTTTCCATACTTATTATTTTACTTGAAAAACCAATCTATGCTGAGTAGAGTACTCAGCAAGCAATTGAAGATAAATTGTCCAGCGAAGCTGAGAAGTTTATAAGTTTTTAGACCCGCTCAGCACAACATCCCTCAGCACCCATCTAAAAACTTAACTTGGTTTAAATATTTTTATAAATCTAAAAAGTAACCAAGAAACCCATTCACCTCCCCTCTGCGGTTATTTATAAGTTGTCTAAGGAACAACAATCTTCAACTCCTTGACCTTATCAATCTCCTCTAAGGTAATCTCCAGCTTCTTCCAGATTTCATGTGCTATCTCCCAGCCTAAGACCTTTCTAAACTCAGTAAAATCTAGCGCACAATATAAGAAATTGATGTTTTCAACATTCTCTTTGAGAAGCCTTAAGCCAGCATCATGATAATCCTCCAAGTTAACTAGAACACGTTCCCCATTCCTAACTATGGTAGGAATTTTGGGGCCAAGCTGTATAGCAAGCCATGCTTGCATGCTTTGAGATTATATGGAGTTTTTCATGCTATTTTTCCATAACATTTAGTGATTACCATCAAATAAAGGTGGACTGGATTCAAACATTCCTTCTTTAAGGAAAATTATTTGTCCTGATCTAGAATTGAAACTTTTATAAGCCAGTTCGTATCTTTTACTCAAAGATGATTAGTCTAAAAGCGGAGTAGTACTTTGATACCACGTGTTGGTCTTAAATGACTTAATATAATAGTAGAGGGGGATGAATGCATTTCTTTGTTCTTTTTGAGATTTATAAAATTATTTTACCATGTTCAGTTTTTAGGTGCGTGTTGAGTGAAACTATGCTATCTTGAGTCTAAAAACTATAAACTTCTTAGCTTTGATGGCTCAGCTTATCTTTAATCGTTGTTGAGTACTTTACTCAGCTCGGATTGGTTTTCAAGAAAAATTTAGTAATTAGAGAGAATGATGAATGAGACACACATAGTAAAGATAAGCGAGTAAGGTTAGAATGATTACATCTGAGATTTATCCTTATTCAGCCCCTTTCCTACCTCTAGTTCTCGGATTCCTTTTCAAGCTTTAATCCACTAGTGTTTCTTTCCTTCCTTAGGCGGAGAAGCCTTTACAACGAGTAGAAAAGATTATAGAAAGTACCTTCCTTTCTAACTACCTCTCAAATATAGTTTATGTATCCTTCCTCAAATCTCACTTAGATTTCTTTAAAAGATTTTACGAATTAAGGATTTCAACTTATAGAATGCGTTGAATCCTTTAACAATGGTAAACCTTGATTCGCTTTTGCTTGATTGCTTGATTTGGAATTTCTGAAAGTTGTGATTGATTGAATAGAGTTTCAGCTCTTTAAGAAAATCGAGGTGATTCACCATGTTTAAATGTTTGCTTTAGTTTTCTATTTATAGTTGAAATTCTTGAAAGTAGCCATTTCACACTTCTCATTCAGAAAGTTCTTCATTTTCTCTTCTCTTCAAATCTTACAAATTTTCCTATTTCAAACAAATTTCAACATGTTTAGAGATAAAGATTTTCAACATTGAAGCACGAGATTAATCAATAAATCTTAATGTGTCAAGTACTCATTTCCTTTAAGAAATCCCATCTGATAAAGAGGCACATGAAATGTAGCATGGATTTCTATTATTCGTTGGCTTGCTGATGTTGTAGGGTTGTGCAAGGATACTGAGAAATGCCACATGTCAGAGGATTCCTTTTATCTTAGACTTTAATGAGGATTCTTCAACATTCCATACTAACCCCTTTTCATTGTGAGGACAACTTGAATATTTTCTTTAATTTCAATGCCTTTTCTCCTAAAAAGCATCGAAGAGAATATTCTATCTCTCATAGAAACTGTTAAATGCACATGTGTCATTTAATTCTCTAAGTGTCAAATAAACTAAGCTTTTACACATAAAATCTAACTCAGATTTGTTGTCTATATCTTTGTTAACTAAGTTATTTTCCCTTAAACAAACTCAAGTTAACTTCTTTAATTAAGAGTCTACTTAGTACTCAATTAATTTCACTATCCTAGTTAGTTTGTTATGTCCAAAACATTTTAAGTACTGTTAGATACTATTAACTTGGGTTCAACAACTTATTTCTAGGAATGTGTAATTCCTTGAGAAGGAACACATACTTGTGAAAGCTAGTGGGAGAAATCTTCAGTTGGGCTCAAGAAGAATAAATAGACAATCAACTGGTTGATTCTTTACCTATTACACAAGATAGTGTAGGTTATGTCTTGCTCTAATCGTTCTCGAGATATACTGCTATTTCATCATTGATGATAAGCACATGTTCCTTATGGAAGATGACGAGCCCAAGACTTACAAGGAGGTAATCTAAGAGTTTACAACCATGAAGTCAGAGTTGGATTCCATGTACAAAAATCAAGTCTAGAACTTGGTTGATGCTCCATGTGGGGTTAAGCCCATAGGATGCAAGTGGGTTTTCAAGATAAAAACAAACATGGATCGTAAAAATTACCTATAAAGCAAGGCTAGTAGCAAAGGGTTATAGTCAAAAGGAAGGCATTGACTATGAAGAAACCTTTTCATTAGTAGCCATGCTAAAGTCTACTAGGATACTCCTTGCCATCGCTACTCATTATGATTATGAGATCTGATAGATGGATGTGAAAATCGCATTCCTTGATGGAACCTCAATCGAGATTTATATATGATATAACTCGAAGGTATTACATCTTAGGATGGCTCAAAGGTGTGCAAGTTGCAAAGGTCCATTTATGGACCTAAGCAAGAATCAAGGAGTTGGAATATTAGGCTTGATGAAACAATCCGAGAAATTGGTTTTGTGACAAATGCTAATGAGCCTTATGTATATAAGAAGGTTAGTGGGAGTGAACTGGTTTTCCTTGTATTATATGTCGATGACATATTATTAGTAGGAAATGATGTTCCTTTTCTTTAGACATTTAAGTTAAGGTTGTGAAGGAAGTTCTTTATGAAAGACCTTAGAGAAGCATCTTTTATACATGGTATAAAGATCTATCATGATAGATCCAAGAGGCTGCTAAGTCTTTCTCAAAGTACATACACAGACAATGTTTTGGCTAGTTTTAACTTTGAGTAGTCAATAAAGGGCTACCTTCCCATGTGTCATATGATTAACCTTTCTAAATCCGAGTGTTTGACAATACAAGAAGATAGACCAGGCATGAATGGAATACCCTATGCTTCGATAATAGGATCCATCATGTATGCTATGGTATGAACTCAACTAGATGTCTCACATGCCGTGAGCATCACTAGCAAATTTCAATTTTATTTAGGTGAGAAGCACTGAATGGCCGTTAAAACTATCCTCAAGTACTTACGAAGGACTAAGGATATGTTTTTAGTTGATGGAGAAAGTGATCTCTCTATGAAGGGATACAGAAACATGAGTTTTCAGTATAACAAGGACGATTACAAGTCTCAGTCAGGTTTTGTGTTTATGCTAAACGAAGATGTAGTTTTTTTGAAAAGTTTCAAAAAAGATACAACTACTAATTCAACCACTATATCTGAGTATATAGATGCTTTCGAAGTAGCTAAGAAAGCTATCTAACTTAAGGGATTTATTGTTAATCTCAACGTGGTGTTTAGCATTAGAAATCCAATAGTGGTATATTGTGATAACAATGGGGTTATTGCTTGAGCAAAGGAACCACTATCTCATCAGAGAAGTGGAAAAGTACTCAGAAAGTACCATCACATTCAAGAGATAATTTCTAGAAAGAACCTAAGCTTAGAATACATCCCTACAGATTATAATCTAGCAGATGGGCTAACAAATCCATTGATTTAGGTTAAGCATGACCAGCATCTTAACGAGTATGGCATGAAGCACATGGGCAATTGGCTCTAGTGCAAGTGGGAGTTTGCTAGATATTATGTATGCCCTAGAGGCAATTAGGGCTATATATCTTTATTAGTCACTAATGTAAAAAGAGTTTAAAATTATTATATATTAATAATAAGGTACCTTTGCTATATATCAATGATAGTTTATAAATTATGTATCTCGCTGGTGTTATATATATGCTATTAAGTATGTGTATATATTTGCTGATATAATAAGATAAATTTGGTGACTATTTCATTGAGTGAAAGTGCAAGGACATAGTGGGAGCTATACGGAGTGAAAATTGCACACACGTGTTACTACGAAATGTCTAAATATCCCTATTCATAGTTTCATTAAGAGTGGACATAAATGAAGTGGATATACTAGCATGAGTTGGCTTACTCCTTGGATTTGATCCAAGTAGCCGATCTCACAAGTTGAAGGTGATACCTTGATTTAACACATGAATGTATTCGGGTAATACATTGGAGATAACTATAAGATAAGCAATAAGAAATAACTATATCAATGTGTTAGTGTAATGTCTTATTTTAGTAAAAGTACGAGTATCCTCAAACTTGAGATATTGATTACCTTATGTTGAAGTTGCTAATACTTTGGTCATACTTATTCATACCTTGGTGATTAGGATGATATGGATGATTATAGGTATAGTGATGATCGTTCATTGGTAAGCCAAATAGTCAAGGTGGGATCCATCACTCTTGATATAGTAATATAATGGGAGTTATACCTTAAGGCCTCTTGTTGAAGTGATACACTCATAAACCTTTTATCAGAGTATGAGATTGATAGAACGAGTTTATAATCAATCTTAATACATAAAGGCGAGTGGTGTTCTTTGTGAGCAAGTATGATTCTAGGATAGCAACGTCTATTAAATGAGATAACACTTAATCCGACCTCGATAAAGTGGTGACGTTTTGAGTTTTGGGAGATCATACGGCTGTACTAGAAAGCCCATTTGATGGTCTAGAGTTATCAAGTTCTATATCGTTCTGCAACACTAAGCCTAAAGGTACCCAGATGGGAAGCCAAGTTTAGGTTAACCTCTAATGACTGTATACTTCAAGATCCTATGAGGTCATACACATTAGGTCTTTACCGAACTAAATAAAGAACTTACAGATAGGGTCTATAGAGAGAATAAAGGGAGAGTCAAACTCATTTTGGATGAAGGTCGGACCAGATAAATAAGTGGTAGAGGAAAAATATCCAACATACGTTCCCATTGTGAGTGGGCCTCATGAATATGGGTTATTCACGGGTGGCTGTGTGTAGCTTCACGAGTAGCTGAAAGGGTGCTCATGGGATGCTGGCATGCACTAGTGGTTTGTAGTCCCACCAGCACACCACAAGTCATCCTTGTAGGAGGACCTACAAGCCTATACTTACGAGGAAAGGTAATCCCGTGGGCTTGCCTTAACAAACCGCAAAAGCAGGCTACGTGCACACGGGTCAGGCCCTCGAAGCTTGGAGCTCCATGTGTAGCCCACGTACATTTCCATCCCACATAGCCAAATGGGGAGCATTTGATGCTCCCTTTGTTTTATAGATAGGAGCTCCTCCTCCTTCACCTTATTCCGTACTTCAGCTCAGCCTTATTCTAAGTTTTAACTCCTCTACTTCGTGAGATCTTCCACAATTTTCTCCATTTGTGAAATAATTATTTTAAAGGCCTATTCCTAATTTGGAAAGATCCTTCTTAGTTATATTTTTAGGTTAGTCTACGAGCGGTCTAGCAACTACTTGCTAATCGATGAACTCTCCCTCTATGCGAGGTTTTGGTTTGTGGGGTCTATGTGGATTTGTCATAGAGGCCATCCTAGTTTGGAGGCTTGTGCTAATGGAGTGCTATATGATTGTTGTAAGGGATTGTCACACACCAAAGGAGAAGGCATGCATAAAGTGCTATTGCTCTAAACTTAGATGTTAGTATTCTTTTATTAAGTTTTATAAACCTATAAGCATCTATGGAACATTTCAATTGAGATTATGTCAATCATGCCATGCTTAAGAGATCCTTTAGGATTAATCTTAAGTTTTGATTTCCACCATGAAAGTTTGCATGTTCATTAACTGCCTTAATTAACCAACAAGGGTCAGTTAAGTGATACCTTGTTTGTTAAAGGAAAGAAAGGATGACAGAAAAAGGGTTTGAAGTCTAAACCCAAAAGTAATCGTGTTAGTGACTTTCAGAAATCTAATGAGATTAATAGTCAATCTAAAATAGGAAATAAGGCTAAAAATCAAAAGAATTTGACTTATTTCTTTTGTAAAAAGAAAGGACACTTTAGAATATTCTGTAAAGAAAGAGCAAACCAATTAAATGACAATAAAAAACTAGGTGTAGCAATAAATAGTACTATTAAATTAGTAGATATAGAAGCCTTGATTGTGAGTTAAATTATAGATAAAAAAACTCATGGATTTTAGACTCTAGCTGTACCTTCCATATGACCCCAATTAAATGCCAATAAAAACTAGGTGGAGTAGTAAATAGTACTACTAAATTAGGAGATATAGAAGCCTCAACTGTTTTCAAGCTAGAGAGCAAAAGCTCATAGATTTTGGACTCTAGTTGTACTTTCCATAGGACCCCAAGGAGAGACTGGTTCTATTATTATGAGCAACTAAATGGTGGCCAAGTTCTCATGGGAAATAACACTTCGTGTGAGATTGTGGGTATTGGCATAGTCTAATTCCTTATTGATAATGGAAGTAGAATTCTTCTAAAAGAAGTTTGACATATACCTAACTTAAAGAGGAATCTTATATCTCTAAGTCATCTAGTCCATAATTGCCTAAACTAGGTAGCTGAAGGTGGAGTCATTAAAATTTTAAAACAAAACAAGTGTGTTTTAATCAGTAATCTGTTTAATGGTCTCTATTTTCTAGTTGGAAAAGTCATTACTTGTTTTGCTGATGTCACTACCTCTAATAAGGTAAATCTGTGGCATAAAAGATTTGGCACATTGGTACCAAGGGTCTTGATCACCTTAAAAAACAACAAGTTTTAGATTTTTCCCAAATTTGATAAAATTGAAAATTTTAAAACTTGCATTATCGGTAAGTCTCATAAACTAAGTTTTAACAATTCAAGTAATGAATCTATGAGATGTTTAGAATACATAAATAGTGATCTATGGGGTTGTTCTTATGTTCCTCTCTCTTTCTGGATCTAACATTTTGTGTCCTTTATAGATGATTTCTCTAGAAAGGTTTGGATATACTTCTTAAAGAATAAAAATGATGGTTTTGACAAATTTCTAGATTGGAAAATTCTAGTTAAACAAAATTGTAGTATTAAATTACTTAGAACTGATAATGGTTTGGAAATTTTCAATTTTTAGTTTAATAACTTTTGTATTATTAAAAAAGGGATTGTAAGACATAGAACTTGTATTTACACTACAAAAAAATGGGATAGCAGAAAGATATAGCATAACTCTATTAAACAAAGTTAGATGTATGTTGTTTGAGTCTAGTTTGATTTCTATGTTTTGGGCAGAAGCTGCTCTAACTGCTTGTTACGTTATAAACAGGTCTCCTAATTCTACTATAAAATTTAGATTTCGTAATTTGATTTGGTAGAAATTACCAGTCAACTATAACCATTTAAAAGTGTTTGGATGTGTTTCATATGTTTATATCAATGAATTTAAACTTGAACCAAGGACTAAAAATATATCGTTTTGGGTTATCTCTCAAGTGTTAAGATTATAAGTTGTGGTCACTAAGTGATATTGTGGTTAGTAGAAATGTGAAAGTAAATATAAATGAATTTCTTAAATCAAAGTCCTCGTCTTATGAGTCTCAATCTGGTAATCAACAAGATAGTGTTTGGTTTGAGGTAAAGTTAGACACTCTTGAATTGAATGCTAATAATTTTAATCCTCAAATTAAGAATGAATTCAATAATGAGTTTCATAATAACAACTTGAATGGTAATAATGATGCTAATTCTAAAACTCATGATAATCAACAAAGTCTAGAAACTGAGAACAATAATGACTATATATACCAGTTAGGGATATATCTAGAAGAAATAAAAGACCCTTTGTATATCTTGATAGTAATATATATGATTGTAATTATGCTAATTTTCTTTACTTTGCTATGAATACTGCTAATGTTATTAAGTCTAATGAAGCTAGGACTTCTAGTGAAGCTAAAGGTTCTAAAGATTGGCTTAAATGGCACACTGCCATGAAAGATGAAATTTCATCTTTAAATAAAAACAGTACTTGGAAGCTTGTACCTAAACCCAAGAGTAAGAGGGTTATATGTTATAAATGGGTTTTCAAAAGAAAACTTGAAATTCTAGGTTGAAACCAAAGGTATAAGTCTAGGGTTGTAGCCAAAAGATACAGTCAAGTAGAAGGTATACAATTTCATGATATCTTCTCTCCAGTTGTAAAGCATGTATTAATAAGATTGATTTTGTCTATTACTACTATGAACAAATGACATTCTACTCGTGAGGTGGCCGCAAAGCACTATCCTTGTGAGATGGGACGTGGGGGTTTTCGAAAATTTGTTATTGGTGTGGAGTAAATTTGAAAGACTCAAGGCCTAAACCTCTAGCCTATGTTATACATAGTCGTCACCCGGATCAACTTTTTTGGGATATTATGTTCAGCCAAGATTCATTAAGCCTAAATGATATTGTACTATAGAGATTCGAGTCTGAATGAGTTTCTTATTTTTTCATCATTTAAGTCATATTATGAGATTTTCTAACATATTCCAATATCTTGATATTTTATTTAATTCATTTTCAGAATATATTTTAATCTGCATATGCAAAGCAATAAGTAAGTGCGGAAAGTAAACATGTAGGAAAGTAAGTGTGTCTAGACTTAGGGGGATTATTTGTATATTGGGATGGGGGATACAAATGACCTAAATATCCTATTATACAAATAATCCAACAAATACATTCGCTTTTATTGAAATACGATACCCAAAGGAAAATGTATCATAACATACATCTAACATATTCTACCTGCATCCACAAGGGTTAGCACAAAATATTTTCACAACACAATCATGTTCTAATGTACCAAGTATGTTCAATTTTGATATTTAATGGACCCATGTGGTAAGTGAAAAATGTGTCAGAAGGCTCACGGTTCTCATTGTGCAAATCAGTTCGTTTTACTTACACATATGTTGCTCATTTTATTTATTAATGTGCCGCATGCGAAAATATTTGGAATGGATATCCAGAAATATTGTGTTCCCTTCATGGGGGTTTCCTCATTATAGATAAATATGTGGATACGCATAAATAATTCTAGCTTTAGGAACATAAACGTGAACCTTTTGAATATGCTCCGAAAAAATGTTAGGATAGTAACAATTTTATCTCGGTGAAGAGAAAACCGTCTTTAAATATTTAATTCTCTCTAGAATATGTTCAAAAAAGTTAATTTAAAGTCTAGTTGTTCCACTACACTTAGTTTCTCAATATTAAAAAGTTACTTTAGATCAATTAGTCATGATCCCAAAACATGAGCAAGTTGTAAGCTACTGGAAAAGAGGTAATTCCCATGTCTGCATTGCAAAGTTGATGTCATCATTGTAACATAGACACCGATGACACAACATTAATGTTGGCATTACCTTAACTTTCCAGCAATGGTGCAAAAATGGCAAAGAACTAAAAACACCCAAATGTCAACAAGCAATCAAGTAAACATGAAATGCAACTCTAGGAACTCAGAGGCTCACCTTGTAGTCAAGAATCCACTTCTTCAAGATCCACAAAATTACTCTAGGAAGCTCTCCTTGTTTCTTTAGTTTAAGTGATGTAGTTTCATAAATCAGGAATAGAGCAAGTGTCACTCCCCAATCTCAGAATGTAGTAGCTGAATATAGCTTAAATGTTACTTTTAACTCCTTTACCAAGTTATATTGAGTTAGAACTTAGCAAAGATAGTAAAAGATTACTTGAACATAAATTATAACTAAACACACTTCTAACTTCAAGTTTACTCAACTTTTGAAGAATCTAAACCTCAAAGTTACCTAAATAAATTCCACAAAACCCAAGTTCATACCTTTTCTATGAACTTTACTTAACCACTTCAAAGCAAACCTTACTTACTTCATACCTTTTCACTTTCACCCTTTTCACCCCCTTCTAATGTCAAATAAAAGGAAGGAGGTCCCTCTCCAGTCGCCCTACAATATTGGGCATGCTGGGAAGGTCAACCAAAGGTACAAGGGGCCAAGAAGACTAAGCATTCAATTGTTCATGAAATTTTACAATTTTACTACTCAGCTATGTCTATGTTGGAGTTGTAACACAGACATCGACATTGCCAATGTCGGTATGGGCATGGGTTTTTGAACCTTGACTGGGCCCAATCTAGGCCTTACTACTGCTGGCTTCGTAATATCGATGTCTATGTTGCAATATATGTACCAACATTCCCAATGCAAACACCAAACTTGCAATGTCGGTGTGGTAATTGGGCCTGGATTGGGCTCAATTAGGGCCCAACCTAGTGTAAAGGAGATTTTTTTAAAGCTTAAAAGAAATAAGAAGAGCTTCTCAAGTGGGATTCCTTGTGTCAAGGAAAAACATGTGATTTTCTTCGGGCGACATGATCATAGTCAGGTAATCACCAACTATTTCATTCGTCATTTAGCAACATTCCCCGTTTTGGGTGGCGAGGCCATTTCTTTCTTCAGCCTGGATAAATTACTTTGTGTGGGTTAACTTTTGGCTTGCCATAAGAGGATTTTTGAGGTATTCATTCAACCTCGTGATCTTTTCATGGATTCTTCCTTTCTCCAATTGAGCTGATCAGGAGCTACTTAATCCTGCCTCGTTATTCATGGTCGATAATGGGGTAAGCAGGCATTTTATTGGGTTCTACAGTAAAATTTTTGAAGCTTGGGTTGATGTCGCATGCCTTCATGATGCATGTTCTGATCCTTGGGTTGATATGTCAGAGGCAAAGTACTCGCTTTTTCAACTAAGGACTAGAACAAATGGGTCTTTCTTTCTGACCCTGCAGAAAAAATGAAAATTTGTTTTGAGAAGTTCAGGAGGTCCCGTAAGTATTCCACTATGTTCTTGTATGGCTATATTGTAGAAAATCCTCAAAAGTAGGCTTGGTCCTGCAAAAAATTAGAAAAAATTGACACTGTCAATGTCAATACCGACATTGATAGTCCAGCTAAGGTTATGAAAGTATATTTTCTTCTATCATTCCCTCACCTCTCCTTAAATCTGATTTTCATTCTAAAACCGCCACTTTTTCTCCTCAACCCCAATTTTCACTCAACTCTTCACCATGAGGGCAAAGACTAAGGTCAAGATCTAAACCCTGCACCATTGCCACTTCGTCACTCATGGCTCACCTGACGATCCTGATGTTTTATTCATGCTTTGTGGCTTAGGGATACGGCTTTGATCAAATAGATTAGTTCGTGGGCTACTCGTTCACTTCCCCGATCACTTCTTTGATTCTGATGCTACACTAACATGTCTTTAGCGTCCAAGTAACTCGAAAAAATTAGCATTTGTTTGGTTTTTGGTGAGTTCGATTTTGTGAATTTTTTGCAAAAACTAGCATTGGAACTGATTTTGTGTGGAATCAGTCCATGAATAGGTAGGTTTTAGGATCCTTTAGATGACTGTGATAGAACATTGTATGAAAATTGAGGATTTGGGAATGATTTAGGTTGATATTTGGTAAGGGGGTGATTTTTGGTAATTTGGTACTATAACATCGGTATAGATGGTATAATTACAGACCTAATGTCGATACCGATCATAGGTATGGCGATGTTGGTGTTGGCAATGCCAACACCTACATCGTTTGGGCAGAATGTCAATTTCTACAATTTTTTACCTTTTTCTCCATTTCCAGCCTGAGTCCACTACAACACCAAATGTTTTATCGGAAATGACACATTTAAAATGACACAAATTCCTATGGACATGTTTTTTTCTTTGTGATTTCATGGAAAAAGCATATGTATTGAGGTACTTGTAGTGATTGACATGCGATCACCATGATTTTGATTGTGACTTGAGATTTTGATTTTGCAACCACATCCTTTTATGAACACAATCAATTTTATTACTTTGTGTTCCTGGTGGACTCGGATTCAGCAAAACCCGAATCTTGAGACTGTTATTTGAGCCACCAGCTACGGGGGATTACGAGTGTATTCTTAGACTAGATGCCTCATCTTTCTCACTCTGCCTTGACCGTGATGGTGGAGCGTTGGTTGGAGATGATACACACTTTTCATCTTTCATTGGGTGAGCTGACCATTACTCCCCGATGTGGTTGCCATGATGTGGTTGGGCTGGGCCAGTTCCATTATTCACTTTGACGTATTTATGGGTCGATTCCCCACTATGACTCGGGTGGAGAAACAAGTCTGGGCATTATATGGAGTGTTTCCCCAAGCTTCGAAATTGGTATACAATGACCTCTACCGATACTAGAAGAGGATCTGGTCAGTTCCTAATGTGAACCATCCCCAAGCGGTTAGTGCTTTCATCATTAACCTTCTGTCCATCTTATTCTTTCCAGTATCTTCTAGCTTGATTAACTATGGATTGATATTGGTTATTGAGGATGTGGCGAGTATCGAGAGCTTGAATTGGCCCATTCCATACTAGGTCAGATGTACTAAAACTAAGATATGTCATGAGGGTGCACAAAAAGGCCTCAAACTCAGTCACCTCCACCTCTAGGTATTTTACATTTTTACACTTTCAGTTAAGTAGTTTCTAATGCAGTTTTATCTTTATTTTGCATTGGCTTTGCTTTGTTTTTCTACTTCACAAATTTTAGCATTTGAGTACCGTATACTCCCTCCTCCTACCTTTGAGAATCCTCAACTCCGTGGGATGCATTTTTAGCTGGATGGTATTGTCGAATAGGCGGCTTGCGCAAGTAGAGGATGGGCTATCATGAGTGCATTTACCACCTTGCCTAGGAGCAGGTATTCCTTTCTCATTTCATCATTTTATTCCTTATTTCATTTTCCATATTGAATTAGTGGTTGATTTGGAGATGTATTTCTTGCTTATGCATTTCTGCAGATTATAGAGAACCCTTGGGATAACGTGCCCAATAGGGAGGCTGTGTTGTAGGTGAGGAGGATTGTTGATGATGCTGCCTTATTTTTTAGAGCCCCCAATCTCTCGAGTGGTATTTTGGTAAGCGAGTCCACTATTGGGGGTCTTCTCCAATGGCGGGAAGGCCTCTGCCTCGTACTACCTTGGTTGGGGTGTTTTGGCCCTGCTTAGCGAATAATGCCATAGTCAATCGCATGGAATTCTTTGAGGAGAATGGCTAGGTGGTTAAGAGCCTTGCTGATGAATGACTCTGAGTTGTGGCATCACCGACATGTTGAGAAGTTTACCCTTAGGGCTTCGGCAGGGCTACCCAAGGATGATGATGAGGAGGAGGATGAGGAGGGAGAGAAAGGTGATGATGGTGATGGTGATGACGATGACCATGGAGGTCCTGGCATAGGTATGCCCGATGTTGGTGTGCACCATAGTCACACGACCCAAACTTTGCGGCCTGTCAAAGCTGGTGCTTTCGAGGTATGATTTCTCCACCTTTTACATTTGATTTTTCATGTTTTCTTCTTTACAATTCACCCATTAAGTTCATTCATAATCTTGTCATGCTTGTTATAGACTGGTGGTAGTAAGTGCATGCGTGTAGAGATTAGGAGATTAGGGAGTTCTTCTATGCCACCCCTTGATGTCATAGAGGGTCATTTAGCTGCTCCCATAGATACTTCCTTCTCTCTGTTAGTGCTGGTCGGGGACACCGCCTCTATGGAGCTTCCCATGAGCCATCACATTTTAGACTTCATCCCGTAGGACACCACACATGTAAGTCTTTCCCTTCTTGATTCCATTCCATTGTTATCTGCTTTATTTTCACACTTATGCTAGGGAGGAGTGCATCACACGCCAGTATATGTTTGTGAGGGATATGATCATCGCACAGAATAGTACTACAAGGGTAAGATCTTCTATCCTTTGCCTCTTTATTTTTCACTATTTGCATGTTTTATGACATTAGGAATGGTACTTTATGCATGTTGTGATTATAATATGCCAAAAAATATGAATGCATATTCATGAGGTGGTATGCAATTCTTGATGTTAGGTGCTGCTTACATTGGAGCACCAGGCTCGATCCACCATGGAGGCTAGGGCACAGGATCTAGGGGATCAAATTGCATTATTTTAGGGCCTAGTGAGGGACCAGGGGGAGTGCATTTGGAGGATGGAGAGAGACCTTGCTAAGGGTAAGAGTAAGGGCAAGGGGTAGACCACAACAGAAGTGAGGAGTGCGGAGTAAGAGGAGTAGGCGTTCTCCAAGTAGTTGAGGAAGATGAGGATGGCCAACACCTAGGGAGAGGCATCTAGAGGATCTGTGCTCCATCGTGAGGCTTCTTATGAAGATATTGATTATGCTAACAAGATCCAAGAGTCTTTTGGTGGAAGTGAGGAAGAGTGAGATGGCTCCATTGGTAATGACTAAACAGAGATTTGTAGATGATTGTCCAGTGCGACCATTTAGCATAGTTAGACTAGTTTCCTATTTTATACTTTGTACTACCTTTGATACATTGAGGCCCCTTTTTGTTATACATTTATTACCTTGGATGCATATTTATTTTATTTTTTCTATGTTCCCATGCTTTTCTTCAGAACATTTGTGATTCATTTTATGCCTTATTTTCATCTCAGACTAGTATATGTATTTTCAGGTGTTCATGATTGAAGATCAGGCTCTTAGAGCTGGTTTTGCTAGAAACACAACTGATACCATGTTGCTAGAAATGGGATGTCGGTGTCAGTATCTACATCATCACTGTGCATAAGTAAAATAGGTGTCGACATTACCAACATAGATCGATATTTCCAACATCGGTATCGACATTGCAAAGTTGGTATCGGTTTTAGATTTTATGCTATTTTGATTTTCTCATTTTCTCATGATGTCCCACAACCAGCAACTCCGGGCCTTCCTCCACACCCTGAAAAACCCATATTAGCGAAAATTAAAACCCTTCAATCTATGGGGCCTTCTTTATCTTACCTTTCGCCCGATAAACATGACTCAAGTTCGAGCTACCTATCATTTTGGGACTCAGTTATTTATGTATTCCATTTTACTACCTAAGAGCTATGCCTCATGATTAAGGAATTTCAAGCTATCCTAGGCCTCCCTTGCCCCCAAAAATTTCCCATCGTCATTCCCCCTTACCAATTCGAGGCTATAGATACGCTAAGAGGTTTGTAGAACTTGGACTTGGTTCCTCCTTTCTTGTCTCAATCA
Organism: Euphorbia schlechtendalii; assembly: GCA_949673415.1. Taxonomy (NCBI): domain Eukaryota; kingdom Viridiplantae; phylum Streptophyta; class Magnoliopsida; order Malpighiales; family Euphorbiaceae; genus Euphorbia; species Euphorbia schlechtendalii. The sequence continues at coordinate 17,172 of CATIWQ010137321.1, read as the reverse complement.
CCCACTCCTTCAGGATTTAAAGTCAATGTAGTCTTGGGTTGGTGCGTAAATGCCCCTAGATCTCATTTAGCTTGGCCCTTTATGGTAACCCTTCTTTAGATGGCTAAGTTGATTTGCGGCTCCAGGCTAGTTATCCCATTTTGGCTTGTCTCCATTATATATCACCTTTCCCACGAGCATTCTCCTTCTACACTAGCATTGGCTGAGTGCTTAGTTGCCATGGATGTTACTATCATTGAACGGGAATTATTCGATGACCATTTCACACTCCTTGAGGAGACTTATTTGTTCCAACCATTAACGCTTTGCATGTTCCAATGCTAACTGTATCCCCTGCAGGTGTGGCTATTGGAGAAATTATCATCGATTCGGGCTCCTACTGCAAATTTCAACGTTACACTCTTGTTTACTATAACATGCATGATCTTCTCAATGATCGTCACATGGAGCTTTGTGAGGATGACTGGATTCAGATCATGAGTGGTTATCAAGATAACCATATCTTCTAGGTCTGTCATTGGTGGGCTATCCCCCACGTAGCCATAGTAATGCATGATAATAGGATTCTCCTTCTTGGTTTTTGCTGGTGTACTTTTTATTCCCCCTCTCGGCTATGTAGGCAGTAAAGAAAGTAGTAGCAGGTCTTGAGGTTTTCCTATTTGACTCATAGTCATGATTGGCTTCATGAGTGATGATCAGATTCAATCATCATGGGTGCAGAGAACCAAGTTTGTTTTCTTGGATTACAACTCAATCAAGACAAGTAAAACATATGGGTTTTATCATGGTTGGTTGACAGTGATCAAGTCCCTGAGCGACCCTACCAAGCATTTTTTTTAAACGGTTGATTGGTCCCGGTATGAGAGCATAGAGGCACCCCTTGATTATACCTGAAGGGTGCATGCTGATTGGCGATGTTGTGGATCTTCCAATGGGTATTGACTTTATTTACTCGTATTTATTAGGCCTTTGCATAGGCTATTCATGCAATGAAAACTACCATATTTATTTGAATTGGTATTGTAACCTATGACTTATTTGAAATTAAATTAAGCTTAGTATTGTGTTGTCTACTTGTTATGTTCTTACCACTAGCATGCATATATTCAAATGAAGACATTCATGATATTTCAACACAAATGATGTTTTTATTAATGAAATTATCAGAGGTACAAAAGATTCAAGTCCTATCATTAACCATCTCGTATAGATTTTCTAACTAATGAGCTTGCTATATTATCCCTCATTGTCCTAATTTTTTACTAGATCATTGTAAGAAGATGACATTTTACCGGCGTGGTTGCCACAAGACACCGACCCATGATATGGGGCATGGGGGTTTCAAAAACTTTTTATTTGTGTGGATTAAATTCTAAAGACTTGAGGCCTAAACCTCTAGCCTACGTTATATAGAGTCTTCACCCGGATCATCTCTTCCCTGAAATTCGGTACAACTTAGATCCATTAAGCCTAAACAATACCATAGTATAGAGATTCGGGTTCAAATGTGTTGCTTATTTCATCGTTATTTAAGTCATATTAGGCCGTTTGCTACCATATTACAATATCACGACATTCTATTCTAAGTAATTTTCAGATTATATTTTAACATTCATGCAAAAAGAGATAAATAAGTGCGGAAAGTAAACACGTAGGAAAGTAAGTCCACCTAGTCTAAGAGGATTATTTACAAATTGGAATGGAGGATACAAATTGCCTAAAATAAATGAGATCTACAAATACATCAATGTATTTCACAATACAGGAAGGAAAGATAAATTCTAACATACATCTAACCTAATCTACCTACATCTACAAAGGTTTGCACATGAGATATTTCACAACACAAATATGTACAAGTGTAGTAATTATGTTCAATTTTGGTATTTGTAAGACCCGTGTGATCAATTTAAAAGTGTTGAAAGACTTGTGTTTCTTATTGTATAAAAAGATTCATTTTATGTGTACAAATATGTTGCTCATTTATTAGTGAAAATGCCACATGTGAATTTTGTTGGGTCTGTTACATGGGAACTTGAGTTTCCTTCATGGGGTGACCAAAAATAACATAGAATATAAGTCTAGTTCAAACATGCATGACATAGCTACTATTTTGGTTAATAATGGTAAAGATGTCATCCATATTGTTACCGACTTCCCGTGAAGGGCAATACCGATAAGGATGACCTGAAGCTCTTCCATTGTCATTCCAAATCATAATTCACATATTAGCACTTTAAAAACTCATATATAACTTTTATATTAGCTCTATGTATGAGTTGGTTACCACAAATGGTGCATTTCCAAGGTTAGAGAGGTCTCGACCGGTCATTTCGAGCTCAACAGAGCGAAACGAAACAAATATGTGAATCTTTTAAGGGGAGGTCGATACTGATGTTTGTAAGGATAGTACCGACATTGAATCAATGCCAACACTAACTTTTTTAATTCTATTACTGACGTTGAGGATTCATACCTACAGAAAAGTAATGGAAAATAGCAGAATATAGCAAAGACAAATGTCAAAACTTTCAAAAACCATAACATTCACTATGGTTATCGAATTCAAACGATTCTTATCATTCCACAAATCTCATGATATTTTTAACATATTGGAAGTGACAAAATAAAGTTTTAAAAACAATTTTACATAGAAAAGCCTCAAACAGTTTGCATTGCCCAAAACCGAGAACCATGATTTTACATAACTTCAGAAACTCGTACCTTTATTTACACTTATCCATTTTAAGTGATTTTTAACATTTCAAAAACCTCATAATTTAAGAAATCTAATAAAAATAATGAAATACACAAAAAAAATCTTTGTTAAACCAAGAATCAAATACAATAACATTCTGCCCAACAAATTGAAACAAATTTGTATAAAACATTGAAAATTCATAACTTTTGATATACTTGTCCATTTTTAGTCATATTTGTCATTTCAGAAACCTCATGATGTGATAAATTCTTTGAATGTTAATAAAATTATAAAAACTATTGAAAATAAATTTTAAAATTACAAAATAAATTGATACATGAAAATAAAAATGATAAAAAACATATCACGAAATAAATTAGCATGAAAATGAAAATTCGAACTCTAGGAACTCAAAGACTTACCCGGTAATCATGGATCCATTTCTTCAAGGTCCATGAAGTCCTCTGGGAAGCTCTCCTTGTTTCTTTTTATTGGTTGGCTAGTTTGATGTAAAAAATCCTTAGAATAATGTTTTCATTCCACTTCGAATGAAAGGGAAATGTCCCAAATAGTGTAGTAATCGAATGGTAGATGAAAGATAGTTGTAGTTCTAGCTTTGAACTCCTGAGATTATTTTTCAAATGCAGGTACTCAAGAACTCAACTTTCTCATAAGATGCATAAAAAGGCACTTGAAGAAAATGTTTCTTCTAAACCTCAATTTTGCTTAGTTATCTTTAGTATGTGACTAAACTTCAAGATTGCTTAAAATATGAATAAATGAACTGAAGAGACTCAAGTTCATGCCATTTTCATGAACTTAAATTAAATTACCTAAAATTCCAATTAGTTGGATACATTATACTTGATTTTTCACTAAAGAACATCTTAGAATACTCAATAACAAAAGTTTTTCTCTTGAACTCAAGTTTTTAGCCTTTTGCTGGAACTCTCTCTAGCACTTTATGTGCACAAAGATATCCACTCTCTCTCCCCCAAGATTTACTATCTTTTTAGTTTATATGACCTCCCCTCAATCCAAAGTTAAAACCTACTCATTAACCTTTTTGACTTTTCTTTTTCACCTCCTCTCATATCCCATCCATTAATATGAAGGGCCCTCTCTAGCCACCCTATAGTATAGGGAGTGTAGCTTTTGTCAACCTAAGGTGTAATGGGCCTAGAGAGACTATTAGATCTTCAAAACATGTAAAAAATTACACATGATGTTGTTTTCTTGTCAATATTGGTGTGGGCATAGCAACACCCACACTTATGTTACCCAATTGATAAGTGTATAATTACACTAATTAGCATGATAAATTTATACATTAAACACTATAGTTTGAGTCATTTTTATACTTGATATAAAAGATTTCATGTGGTATGTAGTTGTTTTTTATGCAAATGTAGATACTAAGTAAATCTTAGGAGTAAAATGATCAAAAGTGGAATTCTATGAAAAAAGAGTGAAAAAGGTGTGAAAAGATGCGTGGAACTTAAAGATTGGGCTTAAGATCGAAGCAATCGAAGATCGATGAAGTTGCAAGGAAATTTCTGAAGAAAACTCCATTCACGATCACGACAATCATCCGCGGTCGTGACCTGCTCGCTTCAGAATAGAAATCTATCAAAGGAAGATTCACGCTCGTGACTTGGATGGTTTTCTGGTATTATCTTCTTAACTACCAACCGCTAGATAAGCATGATCAACCATTGTTAACCACCATCAACTACCAATGAAAAGACACTTATCAGGAGTCAACCAATCATGAAAAGTTGCCTATCCATTGTGGATTGAATCAAAGCCTCTCAACCAATCACATTGAAGAGATGCAATCTTTCACCAATGGATGTGACTCTTCGTTTGGATAGACGCAACCCTTCAAACTCTATAAATAGGGCTCTGATTCTTCACAAATTTCGTGCACCAAGCCAGAGAAAAAGGTTGCATTAGAAAAGGAGAGATATTTAGTGTGTGTATAGTTAGATTCGCTACGTTCTTAAGTGTTAGCGAGAAAATGTTTAAGTGATTCGATTCCTTGTTTCGATCACTGGATTTCTCTATATTTTTGAGCAATTGTTGTATAAGTGTACTTGCAAATCACTTATCAATAAAAGTTTTCATTCTTCAATATTCGTTTGTTCGATATTCGCAAAGAATAGCATCCTAGCGGAGGTTCTGTACGAGCCAAGACCGAATTCAAAGCAGATGCAAGAATTGCAGGAATTGAATACTCCCATCAAAGAGTGGATACGGTTTGATCAACTTTAGCTTTCACTTGCATGCCTTACAACTTTGCTTTGCTTTCTACTTATACTTTCTATTTCGAAGTTTATGATATGTCTAAGTGTCATAATGTGTATTTCGTGCTAAGTCTTTTATGTTAATCAAGTTATATGCGTTGGCGTTAATATTAAGAGTAGTTTCGAGGTTAACAATATCATGTATAATCACTAGATCTGTGATATAACGCTGTTTAGCCAACATTTTTGGAATGGTAACTTGCTAAATGTGGCTATGTGAGAGCGACCCTTACGAAGCATAGTATTGATGTTGTCCAGGTTTTCACAATTTTCGTATTTCGTTTGCGCTAGACTTAGAAAAGTTATTTCATGTGTTGCTTTGCGGCGAATCATTGAACATCTGAATGTCTAGAACCGAATCTGTTAGATAATCTAGAGGGTCAGAACAACTTTGTTAAACTTACATGTTTTCTCTGCTATACTTGTTCGTAGTGAAAATCTATTTATTTAGAGTTTCTAATCTATCACATCTATATTTACTCAACTTTTCGTTCTAATATTCCTACCCATAAAAATCTTTAATCTATTTTTATTTTATTTACTTTTACGCTTCCCTAGTTATCTTTAGATTAAGTTCCTTCCCTGTGGGTTCGATATCTTTTAAAACTACATCGCAACTGTATACTTGCAGTTATCATCATTTTTCTATTTGATAAGAGGTATTGACAACACCTATACTTCACGTGAACAAGTTTTTGGCGCCGTTGATATTTAGCCAAACTCTTCACGTAAAAGTTATTAAACTTATCAGTAGAAAAGTGGTGAACACTCGATTTCCAAACATCATGTGCTTTCGAACAACCTAGAATAGCATGAAACATGGTTTCTCTTTCTCCTCCACACATATCACATAAATCATCATCAAGAAATACATGTCTCCTCAACAAGTTATCCTTCACTTGTAAAATACCTACCGCAGACTTCACAAGAAATTCTTAATACGGCCTGATAATCTTAACTTAGACATCCAACCTGAACTATCACCAGTAAAACTAGATTATATCCTCAATGAAACCTCACCCGCTAATAAGTAATAGGCTAATCTGATTGAATAGAAACCCAATTGTTCCTTACTCCAATAAATCCTAGCCTTTTGAACCTCGAAATTAATCAGGATTTTATTGAATAACAATCGATCTCTATCAATCAAATGTTGCTTGAGCAAATCTTGGTTCCAACTTTTACCATCACTAGACAATAATGAATTGACTAAAACCATGTCATTGTTAGGCGGTGCTAAGGATGAAATTTTTGCATTATCATGGTTCGGAAGCCACAAGTCTTTCCAAATATCAATGTTTTGCCTGTCACCAACCCGCCACACCATGCTCTTTAGTACAACATCCCTAACCGCTAAGAATCCTCGCCACACAAAGCTATCATTACTTGACGATTGAGCTTCAAAAAAATTTTATCATTAAAGTATATGGCTTTAAAAAACATTTACTATAAGAGCATCAAGTTTGGAACGTAGCCACACTTGCTTACCGATTAAAGCCACATTAAACTCATGCAACCACCAAAAGTTTAGCCCCCCTCTATCGCTACTTAGACAAATTCTTTTCTAATTCAACCAATGTATTTTCTTCCCCCCCACCAAAAATCAGCGAACATTTGCTCAAATGAGGCGATAAAAAACTTTTGCAATAAGAAAATATTCATGGCATACATTGGTAGAGCTTGAGCGATAACGTTAATCATCACTTCCTTACCACTTTGTGTCATCTTCTTACTACTCCAACCTGATATTTTCTCCAACGTTCTCCCCATGATGAATTTAAACACACACTATTCGGAACTTCTCATAACTGATGGCAATCCAAGGTAGGAACCATGATCCTCAACACCCCTAACACCAAGGATACACAACACGATGTCTTTTTATCCTCCTCTACATTTGGGCTACATAACAAAGATGATTTGTCATAGTTAATGAGTTGGCTCGAGGCTCCAACATACAAACTAAAGGATTCCTTCAACCAGACCAAAGTATAAAAGTGACAATATACATAAAAATTCAATATTCCAACACCAATTAATTATTTATCAATTATCAAATTGTTGAATTGATATTAACTATATAGTATTCATTAGTTCAGTTAATTACTTTCATTAATCATATATATCGCGAGATATTTAGTAATGACTTTCTTTTTGACAAAGTAACTATTCTTTGTCATTTACAATAATTAGATTAGCAATGTGAAAATTAATATGATGCTTGGAAATAGTATAATAAAGATAACTATGTCAAAAACAAGTCATCGTAGAATACATCATATCTTTGTATTAAATTTTTTTAATAATTGATATGAAAGTATTAGTTATACGTGTCTCTGATAAAAAAGGTATATTTTTTTATTTAGTGAAGAAATGGGGAATCCTCGATGGGAAACTTAGTATGTATAATGGATTCATTCTCCACCCCAATATACCTTACTTTCAACACTATGTCGTCTGATCGATAGATGTTATCGGTTTCAACCAAAACAAAAGATTACTTCAATTAGTTTTCACACGATTAACTTTTTTCATCAAAAATTGGCTATTGAACCTACTACACATTAATTTTTTTATGGATTATATGACTTCAATTTTAGGAATAGTACATTCATAATTTAAATGATCGCTCAGATTGGAAAACCATTATTGCTACTCATTCAATGTGAGAGTAATATACTTTTCTTTTACTCTTGGAAGAAAAAGAAAATAGATATACAAGAAACTAACAAAATAGATACAAAAGAAACTAACACAATGTTTTACGATCTGAGCTCTATAATAATTTATTAAAAAGGAACTGATAAGATTTAGATTTCCGTTTCGATACAGAATTAAAGAAAAAAATAAATGATAGATAGAAACTTTATATTAAAAAATGAAGGAATTTAGTTTAAGAGTAGCTATCTTGTTGTGGTAGACAAACAAAATAAAAAAACACAAGTAAAAATTCAAAAGTAGAAGCTTGGTTGGAAGATAGGAAGCACAAAATCCCAAAAGAAAAAAGTATTTAAAACAATTGAAATATAAGGTTTGATGTAATGTAGAAGTAAAGGAAGAAAAATAATATATAAGGCATTTTGGTAGGCACCATAAGTAATGCTTCAGTAAGCGCTAAGGATGGCAACGGGCCGGATCCGGCTAGGTCCAAACTCGGTCCGGATCCGACCCGGATCTGTTGGATCCATAATTTTAGGATTCAGATTCAGATCCAATGGATCTCACGGATCCAAAACGGGTCCATGTAATTAATATCAAATTCTTAATTTCAGCTTCCATACTTGTACATTTCACCTAATTTTAAATAGTTTACATGCTCATTTAATCATGTTCATGCAATTGAACTTACGTGGATCTCAAAAATCTTAACTATTTAATATTTTCGAGATAAATGATAAATAAATCTTAACTATCCAATATTTTCGAGATAAATAATAAATAAAAAAGTAAAATTAATCTTTAATTATGGATCCGGGGTTTATTGTAAAATCCGGACCCGGATCCGTATCTGTTTTCTTGGACCCGGATCCGACGAATCCACAAAATTAAAATCCGGATTCTAAAAAACGGATCCGGATCCACGAATCCGGGCTGAGCACAGGATCTGTTGCCATCCGTAGTAAGCACTAAGTAGTGTCTCTATGCAGGTGTGGACCTTATCTTACAAATAACACGTTAGAGTCGACCCATCCAAATCACCTTCCTAAGAACAATGGCATCATAACTAGAATTTGGTTAATTGCTTTGTTTTTGACTAAATAAATGAACCAACTTTGAGTAGCCCTGTTCGCAGGCCGGGCAGTCTGAGCCTGCTTCAACGGATCGGGTTTGGACATTTAATTTCTTAAAAAGTCCAGTCCGAGCCCGAGCTTGTCAAAATCAGAAGTTTTATGGGCCGAACTTGATTTTTAAATAAATACCCAAGCCCGGTCCAAGTTCTACCTGACGAATAATTATTTATTATATATTTATAAATTAAATTTATAATTATTAAATATTTTATATTTTATCCTATTAAATTTGTATACTCATGACAATAAATATTACAAAATATTAAAGATTTTAAGTAAATAATGCAATTATGTTTAAAATTTATGCATATTTTTTTACTTATTTTATATTTTTTCATTTAGTTTATTAAAACAATTTATTACAAAAAACATATCCATAGGCTTGGATCGAGCTTGGGAATGACCTTGTAATCCCGGCCCAAGCCCGAAGTTCTAAAGTATGAGCTTGGGCCGAGCTTGAGTTAGCGTTTTTAGTAAAAAACCCGTCAAGCCCTGCCCAACCCGTCCGAGGAACAGGTCTGATTATGATTATTGAAGAAGATTTACCTAAGTTTTTTTATTTTTTTAATTCAGTTTTGTACGTAATAGTTCGACCTTCTTCGAGCGCATAACAAAGTTGATCACACACTCATAGGTTTGCTCTAGGTGCATAATTTTCTCCGTATTGCTTTGGGGCAAGGTTGTCTCTTCGTGAAAACGACTGAAACAGTTATACATTATTTAGGATGTGTTTGGAAACATGGTTTTTCAATAGAATTCAAATCATTGATTTTTTTTGTTAATCCTTTTGTTTGGAAACATACAAGGTTGAGAGATTTCAATTGATGCAAGAATCAAACTTATTTGAAATAAATCATTTACAAATTATGAAAAATGTCATACGCATCTTCTCCTTTAACTTAGTAATAAAACTCGTGTGTCATCCCCAACCCCAACTTGTAAAAAGATCAAATACTCTCTCTCAACTTGGAAAAAGCGAATCACTTAGTCTCTCAAAGCCACGTAATAATTTGGTTGATTTTTACTTTTTAAAAATGTCATTTTATAATTTTTCTCTCTTCAACCAGAAGTTAACACGTGAGATTGAGAAGACAATTGATGCGTTTTACCAAGTTTAGAAGGTTGATTAGAACTTTTAAAAGTTCGAGGATGACGTCTAACTTTTATTTCTAAGACCCTGTTTATTTGCAGTAAAATATTTTATAGAAAAATATATTCCGAGTTATTGATATTTGTTTAGAATTGTAAAATAAGTTAAGGAAGATTTTAGGTTAATCAATAAAAAATCCTCTCATTTTTCCCAATAAAAGCAGGGAAAATTTTCCCATTCTTCAAGCATTGTCCTCTTTTTTATTATTATAAATACTATATTTTTTATTTAACTTTTTATTTTGTGAAAATATTATAGTTTTGTGGGTTGTTTCGACTGCAAATATTTGAGTACAAATGTACCTTAGTGATTACAGTAGTAGTAGTAGTATTATTAAGTCTTTATTTTTTATTTTATTTTTAATTTCATAAATATGTTACAATTTTGTGGGTTATTTTAACGAGAATAGTTTATGTGAATATATTTAAAATAATGTTTGAAAAATATTTTTCAGTATTATAGCCAAACACGAAAAAATATTTTATTTTCCTTCCATAATATTTTCTATGACACAATATTTTTCATTGTACAATATTTTTCAGTAAACAAAAAAGATCTAATTAAAGGGATGATATATTTGGGAATCAAAATTGGCATGATTGTGCAAGAATTCAATTGAGATGGTTCTTAAATATTGATTTTACATTAGTACCCTTGTTCGTGAATCATGTAAACCCAGTGATTTCTTTTTTCTTTCTTGAATTACCGAATTTCAAAAACAAATAACTTTTCTTTTCATTCTACATGTTTCTTTTTTTTTTTCCAAATCAATACTCTTCTAAATCATTATTTTCGCTCATTAAAATTTTATAAGAATATGAATTTTTGAAAATGTTTAGTGTCGAATTCAAAACCTTTTACTTCCACTTTGAAAGAAATATTAATTGATTCACTTTTTAAGTTCTAGTCGTAGAATATTTTTGAAAAAGTTTTTAAAGTTTGCATACATGTACATGTGTGTCTAGTTGAAAAAAGTACATATTACAAACAATAAGTACAATGATATTAACATAAAGATATCTTAATTTGCCCAGGTTACTTACAATTATATATTTTTGAAAACATTATATGTGATTTCACTCATTTTTCAAAATATGTCTTATGAAATTTTTTATTCAAAAACATGTCATGTGATTTGTAACCGTTAAAAAAAGATTTATAATATTTAATTACGTCATAAAAATGAGTAATCTTATCAATTATGAATTGAAATTTTGAAGCTTTTTAATAAAAATACAATACTCATTATAATTAAATTTAGAATTTTTTTGAGAAGCAAAAATATTTTGTTTAGTTAAATGTGAAGACAACTTTAAAAATACATAATAAATTGAAGAATTTTTGAAAATTACTCAAATTTTAACTTATAATTTTTTAAAAAATGTGTTTAAATTATAGGAATGTAAAATTGAGTGAAATACTTGAAAAAAGATTGCATAAAACATGTTTTTGAAAAAAAATGAAATCACATGACATGTTTTGAAGTTTACATTTTTTAGAAAAATGATAAATAGTAATAGTTACTAATGTTTTTAATATATGTTACATGTAACAAATTATATATCATGGTTACAGAATAAAATAATCCGTGACTACTATAGCTTCCTGAACCATTGTGGTTCTACTTCTAGAGTGGAAATTATTCGTATCTAGATTACGCATTAAACCTTTGTTTGATATATGACATTGTACATTAAATAATTAATATATCTTAATTTACATATTCAAGATTTCTTAATTTTATTTAGAAAAATTTGTTAATATTTGTTGTGGATTCTTTTTATTTGAAAAAATGAAAAAACTTATAGATATAATTTTAAATAACAGACAATAATTTGTTATTTACTATATCTCATATTTTAATCTTCTAAAGTATTAAAAACAATAATTAATTGAACTCTAAGTCACCCATCGATTCTTAATCCTCCGCAATTGAAATTGGAGTTTTATGTTTTTCATGTTATTATGACTAAACTTCAAACCAATAAATTATTTGTTTTCCCTTTTATCATGTATCCATGTTGTTTACGTAGTATTAAGAATGAGTGAACTTAATGAAACACTAGTAGTTCATATAATTTGATATCAATGACCAATAAAATGAACATAAAATTAAAGTACTACCACAAGAACTAAAACCGAATAATTTTTAGTTTAAAACCGAAAGAAAGTGGAAAGAAAAGGAATACTTTAGGAAAACATGTCCAAATGCCAAGTCATCAAAACAAACCGCACTCGAATGTACCTACATGATCTCCATTGTAATAAGGCGCTGAAGTTAGAATAGTTTCAATTGAACTTGTAAAAATTTTAAATAACTCTTTAATTTTATAAAAAAATTATTAATTAATTTTTTAATGTTGCATGTCAAAATTTAATAAAAATAATAATCATAAAAATGATATTTTTTATAACCAAAACTATTCAGAAATTAACAGACAATCGATGTATCTTTACAAGTCAGGGAATTATTTGTAATTTTGAAAGTAAGGAAATAAAGTTGAGAAACAAGCTTAGCCCTCATAATAAAAATTATTCTTCATTTCTCACTCTTCCAGTTTTTCACTCTGAAATTCCAAAGAATCAAAATGGTAACCCTTAAAGGAGGGAGCAGGCCGCCATGGATAGGGCTTGGAGCTGCTGTTTGGGTTCAAATCGCATCTGGAAATGCTTATAATTTCCCTCTTTACTCCCATTCCTTGAAATCCGTGCTTGGATTTACTCAACATCAGCTTACTATGCTTGGAGTTGCTAATGATATCGGAGAAAATGTTGGATTAATCCCTGGAATTGCTTGCAACAATTTCCCTCCTTGGCTTATTCTCTTGATCGGTGCTTTTGCTTGCTTCTCTGGCTATGGCCTTCTTTGGCTTGCTGTTAGCCGTACTCTTCAGATTCCCCATTGGCTTGTGAGTTCTTTTTTCCTCTTTTGATTTGATACTTCATTCTTTAAACTCTTTATCTCTGATTGATTGATTGGGAGTTTGTATTTGGGTAGTTTTCAGTTTCCTTAAATCTGATTTTGAATGGTTTCTAAATCAATTCAACAACGATGTTATTAATTTTTAGAATCTATTGCAATTAATGGGCTTTACGTTGCATTTACCATCTGCTCTGATTCTGATCTGTTGGTAATTTATTTTTGTTGATTCTGAAGAGAGATTGAAAAACAAGACGGATAAATCGAAGGATGAAGTATACACTGTTTCAACTTGAAACAAGGGTAGATTTGTTGATGGAATAAAATCCCCTTCTTTTTCTGTTAACATTGTTACTAAGCCTTTTTTATCTAACAGGTTAGCTTTGATTATTAATTGTGGTAAAAAGATTGTTTTTTTAAATGTGAACAGGCACATTATGAATTGCATTTTCTTGCATCATATGCAATTTTAGGGGTTCCAGTTGCGTATTGAAGAATCAATTTTGCCCTTAGGTGAAATTGGGGGAAAATGAGACATTCATCAAACCCTTGTTGAAGGAAACTAGCATTAATTGACTTCTGGAATATTTTTGAATCTTCTCTTAATTTACTTAATACTATGACCTCACTTCACAATTTCTTTTTCGGGTTTCCAGCTATGGATCGCACTATGTGTGGCCACAAACAGCAGCGCTTGGCTGAGCACAGCTGTCCTAGTAACCAACATGCGGAATTTCCCGCTTAGCCGAGGCACAGTTGCCGGCATTCTGAAAGGCTACGGAGGAATCAGCGCCGCTGTTTTCACCGCTGTTTACAGCATGCTTCTCGACAGTTCCTCTTCCAAGCTCCTAGTATTTCTCGCACTTGGAATCCCCCTTTTGTGTTTCCTCCTCATGTATTTCGTCAAAGCTTGCACTCCCGCTTCTGCCGATGACTCAGCGCAAACCGCCCACTTCCTTTTCATCCAAGCCATGCTTGTAATCCTCGGTTTCTACATTTTAACCACCACGATATTGGACCACTCGCTTCGTTTTAGCGACCCGATTTCTTATTCCATTCTCTCCATAATGATGATCCTTCTAATGGCTCCCCTCGCGATTCCGATCAAAATGACTCTGTGCCGAACTAGAAAAGTGTCCTCAAACGGCTCATCTGAATGTCCAGTGGTGGGAGAGGAGATCGTTGAGAAATCCGAGCCGTTGCTTTTGCCGTCTTCGTCGTCGCAGGCACTCGGGAGCTTTCTAGAAGGCGAGGAGATGTCTGAGGTGGCGATGCTTCTGGCCGAGGGCGAGGGGGCGGTAAAGAAGAAGAGGAGGCCGAAAAGAGGGGAGGATTTCAGGTTTGGCGAGGCGATAGTCAAGGCTGATTTCTGGCTGCTTTTCTTCGTTTACTTTGTTGGGGTCGGTTCTGGCGTGACCGTGCTTAATAATCTCGCACAGATAGGGATCGCTCAGGGGGTGCAGGACACTACGATCTTGTTGACTCTTTTCAGCTTCTGCAATTTCGTTGGTCGACTTGGTGGCGGTGCGGTTTCCGAACATTTTGTGAGGTTAGTCTTCTCTATGGATTTGAAATTTTCAGCTTGAATTTTGGTGTTGATTTGCTACATGCAATGTTTAACTCTCAACATTTTGTGCATTTTGGTGTTTTAGCTTGCTAGATGCAATGATTTAAAAAGCGCGGCACCTAGTGCCTAGGCGGGGTCTGGTCAAATTTGTGTTTTTTAATTTGTTAATATATATTAACGTATTAAAATAATTAATTCAATTGAAATTTTATCAGTGTTTTGAAACATCCCGCTTAGGTCGATGTTTTGAAAAATCCCACCTAGGTTGATTTTTAAAACACGGGGAAAATATTAACTCAAAGAAAACTGCTCGACCCTGTAAACTCGTGTTTCTCAGGGCTGTTCATGAGGATGGGCATCAGAGGCAACTGCCCAGGGCCATGGTGGGAAGGGGCCCAAAAAAATTGTTTTAGTTTGTGTTGTGGTTAAAATAAACATTTATTGAGTATAAATTAATTGATTTGTCTTTGAATAAATTTGAGTACATCGTATGTTTTGTTATTAACTTATGCAACTGTGAAAACAAGCCTGATAGCGGTGTTTTGAAAAATCCTGCCGACCCCTATTTCTTAAACACTGGCTAGACGTCTGAAATCGAACATACTGATCCATGCTTTAAATTTATGTTTCGCAGGACGAAAACGCTTCCGCGCACAATATGGATGTCATGTACTCAAGTAGTAATGATCATAACGTATCTTCTATTCGCATCCGCGATAAAGGGCACCCTTTACGCCGCGACCGCACTACTCGGCGTCTGCTACGGGGTTCAGTTCTCGACAATGATTCCAACAGTTTCCGAGCTTTTCGGGCTGAAGCATTTCGGCGTGTTCTACAACTTCATGTCAATCGGAAACCCGCTCGGCGCGTTCCTCTTCTCGGGCCTTTTAGCAGGATACGTGTACGACACCGAGGCCGCAAAGCAGCACGGCCTCAACTCGAGCGTGTCGTGCGTTGGCCCGAATTGCTTCAGGCTCACTTTCTTGGTCCTCGCTGGCGTTTGTTGCTTGGGCTCTATCTTCAGTGTTGTTCTTACAGTGAGATTGCGCCCTGTTTATATGATGCTTTATTCGGGGGGGTCTTTCAGGATCCCGCAAAACTCAAGCAGTTGACTTTCGACGAATTTTATTGACGAAGCGTTTGTATTTTGCTCTAATGGGTAAAATTAGCTATAGTTAACATGTTTTTTAAGGAGTTTCGTTGATAGAGGATCAATTGCGCGGCAAGCAAGAATTAGATGTTTGAAGGCATGAACTTGTTTCGACTCTGTCGTTTCACTATGACTAAACTGTGAATAAAATTATCTAAATAGCGTAGTGAGACTGCGAATTGTAAGCAGCATTAATTGGGTTTCATTTATATGCTAGAACACCAAAGATTTTTAACAAAATTATATGCTAGGACAGCAACTTTGGCGCACTTTGAAAAGAATTAGATGTTTAAAGGAATGGAAAGGAATTATATGTTAAAAATCTTGGAACATATGAGAAGGTTAAGTCATAGTGAAAGGTTAGAGACCTAATTTTGTAGTTTTTTAAAGGAATGGAAAGGAAAGGAAAGGAATGTAACATAAAGGATAGAATCTAGAGGGGGAGTTAGCTTCCTCTCAAATTCGACCAACTCGTTCTTGCAATTCTTCATCCCAAATGCAGGAATTCTGCTCTTTTCCCTTACGTTCATGTGCAATTCTCCCTCCCAAACAAGGCCTCACTAACCTATTGTAAAGCTACTACATTTAAACTTTAATAAATCATGCATAGAATTGTCATACGATAACATATAAATGTGAAACTACTAAAAGTTAAGACAATACATATATAGGGAAAATAATCCTCTATCCCCAAATGATGTTCCCATGCCTGTCCCTCAATAAAAAACCGATACGTGTCAACTTTTATTATATTTTAATAATTATTAATTTCTCTCTCCTACTTTTTTAATTAAAATATAATAAAAGTTGACACGTAGCATTTTTTGATTGGGGGAACAGGCATGGGCACATTATTTGGGGACAAAGGATTTTTTTCCCATATATGGTATACGCCTATTGGCACTTGTAAACTTGTAAAGTTACAATTAATTTTCACCTTAAACTTGGTAATAGTGCATCAATATACTCTTACATGATAATTTTTTATTTGATAAGATGTCATATGATTTAATTCTTTCAAGTTGATGAGGCCAATATTTAACAAATTTAAAAGATAAATTAATCATTATTTCTAGTTAATGATGAGTATAAAATCGTGAAAGTATTTTATGATAATAAACTTTTAATACTATGTTTAAAGGAAAATAGATTTATTTAGCCCGAAAGGTAGGTACTAAAGGGCATAGGCATAGGTAGGGGAGGGCAAAAGATCAAAAAAACCGAACTGAATCGTAGAATCGGATTGGACCGGATCGAACCGAACCGAACTGAACTAATTTGGTTCGGTTCTTGGTCCATATATGTGAATAATTTGGTTTTCTATTCAATTCTCGTTTTTTGGGAAAAAACTCAAATAAACCGAGAACCGAACTGAATTAAAATCATATATAAATTAATGTAATTTTAGTTCAGATACAGT
Organism: Euphorbia schlechtendalii; assembly: GCA_949673415.1. Lineage (NCBI taxonomy): Eukaryota > Viridiplantae > Streptophyta > Magnoliopsida > Malpighiales > Euphorbiaceae > Euphorbia > Euphorbia schlechtendalii. The sequence continues at coordinate 167 of CATIWQ010137321.1, read as the reverse complement.
GATTTATCAATTTGTCTTTGGAGCAGTACTTTTAGTTTATGTGATTTATTAATTTATGGGATGATGCTCTTAAGTTTCATTGGATGGTTGCATTTGATTTTTTATATTATATTTTGAAATTAACATTAGATTATATCTAGAAAGCAAACTTGGTAGTGGGTACTGAT
>CATIWQ010137320.1:0-10671 GCA_949673415.1 Euphorbia schlechtendalii | reverse complement strand
GTTATGCGATTGATTTAATTCAATGTTCATAGGTAATTGCATATATACCAAATTATGAGCAAGATTTTGGATCTGGAGACAATAAAAACAGCATATAACTAGAGTAGTTCAGTATTTACCTTATTATCAGAATTATGATTCGGCTCCTGAACAGCCTGTACATCAACTCCCTTTGCCTCAAGTTGTGCTGGTGCATATGGCTGACAATTGTTTGTATAGACCTATAGTTGATAGATTTTTTGAAAATTGTTACATAGCCATAGGAGTAATTAGGAAGCAATAATCATGGGCATTTTTGTTTCTTTCCTAATCCACGCATAAATCCTTAGTATAAATACGTATGTACAGCTCAATGCAAGACAAAATACAGAAAACACAATGTAAAATTCTACCAAAAAAAAGAAATATTTAGGTAAATATCTCAATGCACCATAGATATGAAACACTTGAATTATGAATTTGAATAGAGAACATACTTACATGATTATATTAGAAACTGAAAACCATCTCTGAAATGAAATAAATAAAAGTTCCAACCAGTACCGTCACACTTTTGGGAGTTGGTGAGTTCTGTAATTGTCTGGAAGTAGTGAACCCTCCGATATTTGGATTCCCATTCACTTGTACCTCATTATGCGCAAAAGGCCATCTTGTTCTTCTAAGAGATTCTGGCATGTTATCAACTGGATTTAAAGGCATGCAGTCTATATCCTGTAACAATGAATTTCAAGTTACTCTTCATGGAGAGAAAAGTCAGCTATAGATGTTATTACTTAGAAAGAATTAAAAGAAAGAAAATGAAATCAAGAAAGAATTAACTAATTTGTTGAGTAATTATAATTTCATAGCCATAATAAGGTTATTTGCAGTGTAACATCAAATACACGGCTAGCTTGGAATACAATCACCAAAATTAAAGAAAAAAAATATAATAAATTCATCATCATCTGAAATAGCAGAAATTAGCAAACAAAGACAATATTTATTATAGAGTTGGTAAAAACATAACTGCCCCAGTGCCTCCCACATAATAAGTTACCTAATCATAGAATTTATAAGTGATTAAAAGAAGAACCACTTCCAAGTAACTTTCAACTCAATCTAACAGGGACTACAAATATCAATGTAAAAAATCAACCAGCAAGTTCATTGCAAAACATATATCAGAATGCTTTATAAGGCATCTGGTAAACTAATAGATATCGAAATTAAAAAAGTCCTATAGAAAAAGCAAAGCTCTATCATGTCATAAATTATAGCAACCTAAAATCCAGCAAATTTATTTCATTGACTGCAAGAACCAATTACTTTAGGTCATAATTATTGTCACACCCTACAATCTAAATATATAATAGTGAAAAAAATCTAGCAAGTTCAACGAAACTGTAAGCAATCTGTCATTACCTGATGAGGAATGAAAGACTCAAGCACTTGAAAACGCAGTTAGACCAAAAAATATTCATGATATGGAGAAACAAAGATTTAATTGATACTGCCCGGTGCTCAGTAAAAAAAGCTGATATCAGAACAAATAGAGGAAATACAGAAATTATCTCTGTGAAACCAGGGAGTACAATCCTAGCACTAGCAGATAGCAAAGAGACCAAAACTACCAAACTGCATTTTAAGAGTTGCAGCATGTTCTTATCTGATATCTAACATGTGACATAAGGCTAGCTAATACACGCCAAAAGTGCCCCTTCAGCCCTTTTTGCATATCAACACACAATTAAAATCATAGGAGGATTCAATTGCCAGTGGCAGAGTACATAAAGAGAGAAATGTGTTTAGTCTATAAAAACCAAAGAAAAGCAAAAAAAATATTTTGGACGAAGAAATAAACAACAAAACAGCACTTGAAAATCTGGCAGGACTTGTTTAAGAATAAAAACCTTGACAAATTCAACTCCCATCTCATGGCAGTCAAATTGAACCCTGCAACAGTCATGATCAACTGTAAGAACACTTCCATCCTCAAGTTCTCTTGTTCTGGGATGCACCGCGATTACTCGTAGCCCAACCGTTAATGGTCTTGCTAAATCTACTGGAAGTCCTTCCTTAATACCAGTATGAAGTTCTGCATAATGTTTTCTCACAGAATCCCTGTAAAGTTTCAGTTTCTCCCTTTCTATGTACAAAAATTTTTTAGAAAATCTTCGAGGCTTGCCTAGGGAACTGCAACACGTTGAAAAGCTGTAAGAAGGAGTTTCACTACCACTCCACAAGACACGACATTTGACATATGTGCTCAAACATAAGTAAATACAATGTAAACCTTCTTATGACGCCCCATTCTACACGAGTTAGTGTTGGCATGTGCCCAAGTCCAACATGATTTAAGTATTCCACAAACTCCCTTTTAGCAAACCAAGGGTAGTCAATTGCACTATAAAACCACTCAAATGTACACCATCTCCGTACCAGAGGAGATGAGAGACTGCAAGAAAGCTTTTCCTGTAACATAAAAGAGAGGAACACTGAGCATAAGAAAAATTCACTTCAAGAAGAAAACAAGTATAAAAAATGATTAACCATTAAGAGTGGAGTGTCTTGCACTGCAACAAAGCATCTATTGTCCTGATTTTTCAGAAGTTTCTCAGAAGAACTTCCTTCTATATAGAGAATCGCCCTTTTTAAACCCATCTTCCGTCTACTTGTTCTTTTCATTGGCAAACAAACGCTGCTTGAAATGGGAACTTCCGCTATTGATTCCATTGCTTCACTGGCAGAGCCTTTCTCATCGCCAGCGCAATAATCCTCCGATACTCCCTCTACTTTCACTTGTTTTGAAACAGCAGAAGTTTGGCATATCCGTTTGACTTTTGGAGCAGATACAATCTCCCTATCTTCCACCTATGCCAAGTACAATAAAAATGACTAAACATCAACTCAACTTCCAAAGGAATAAAGAAAAAACGTCCACCTCAATAGATAAAAAATTCCATTTATTTTTGCAATCACAATCAGACCTAATAGCATCAAATATATATGTAAATTACAGACTAAAATGCACATTAATTTAGCAGTTCAGCTTTGAATTGAAACTTGTAATACTTCTCAGGTAAGTTAAATAAGTTTCCTCGTGAATGGGCCTACTGAACTTATAGTACAAGCACACAATTTCTTCTCTCCATGGTATAAGATTAAACCCTTCAAGTTAAAGATCTTGTGAGAAAATAAACCCATTCTCTAAGTTTTATTAAGACCTTTTGCTAGATAAGCTCCAATAACCACAACCCATATATCTATAGTTCACATGAGCAAGCTTTGTTCCTTCCCATATTTCAATTCAGAAAGATATTGTTCATAACAGTTGCAACTGAAATCCTTAAAGGATCACAACAAGGATTACAACCTACATAATCTCAAGTACAGATGGCAAAATTAGAAAGCTAGTCTAGCTGGCAGTGACGAGTCTAATCAAGAACTTAACAAGCCAAATTCAGTATCTAAATAATAAAGTAAAACATGATATAGCAAAATCATATACTGGAAGTGCAACAGGATTTTAAGAGTCACTTGGCCAGAAGATAAAATCCAATATAAATGGAAAACTATTGAACATTTCCGTTTCACTTATCTACATACATCCTGCAATGGAAAGTCTATCCAGGACCAAAAGTCAAAAATTTTCACTCGATGAAAAAAAGAATCGTCTTTTGTAAGAAAATGATAGTCAGCATACCTCAGCCTTCATTAGTTTATCGTTATGTGAATTGATGGCATCTTCACCATTTGCTGCCTGCAACAAGAATGACAGTTAGAAATTTCTACAAAATAAACCATAATTACCTAACTATATAGAATATTTAAATTTAAAAGGTATTTTATTACCTTTGATATGCACTGGCGATTTCTTTTCAGTGCACTGATCTTACTATTACTATGAACTATGGAATGAGGAAGTCGCTTTACTTCAAAGACAGATTTAGCAGGAGACTCCATGTCTTTTACCATCTTGGATTTCCTTGGACTTGTATGTTCAACTTCGTTTGTTGCATTATGCACTTTGTCTTTGTGTCTTGGAAGTTTAATTTTTTCAATATGATAGCTGGTAGATGTAACTTCAGGTATGGTAGATTTGTCATCTATGTTGAGGGAGGTTCTTTCTTCATTCAACTGGACAGATGATTCTGCCAGAGAAAAAATCATCAAAACAGATGGAAAATGATAAAATAATAAGCCGTAGATGCAAATTTTGTAAAGCACCAGGGATTTGACGTAGAATAATGGAGTAGAACCCACCATAGCCTACCATCATTTGAAATAATAGGATGCAAATATCTTACTACTATGATGGTTTTCATAGAATGAGCACCTCAAGGTAAAGTAGTATACATTATGGTTTAATGAAAAAATGATGCCTTGTATTGTATATCAAGATTACTATGTCACCTTCACACATGAATTATAACACGTACCAGATTCCATCACAGAAATGTTAGCCAACGCATGCAGAGCATCCAATGCAGAGAATTCATCTGTATAGTAAACAAACAAATAGTTCAAAACGATTTACACATACCCAATAAATTCAAGCACATGCAAGATCTATTAACAATAATTACTGAACCAATTCGTAGATGCATGCTTGTACAATTCACAAGTTTAACTTAATCCATTTTCAACATTTAGTTTGGTCCAATCACTGCCTACAAACTAAATGCTTACCCTGATAATAACACCACAACATGCTAAAATCAGAAGTCACTGAAAGGTTTTCTGAGTTCGGACAGTTAATAATCCAATATGGCTGATGCCCTTTGGTTTCCTAAATTATTATTTTAATCCAATGCAATGACGAAAAATAAAAGATAAAGAAAACAATGTTGTCCTTTACAGATAACATGAAAAATCAAATTAGTAACACATTATTGTTGACTTGCAAAAAGCTACTTCTCTGGCAAAGAAAATATAAATACTAGGAAGCAGATCCAAAAACCATGTAAAATATGTTTGGAGTACATGTGGTAGATAGCTCCAAATAATTTCCCATCCATATCCCCAGGGGCGTTCCCTAAGCACTACTATTAGAACTTAGATACCCATATGAAAAAACTTTTATTAGTGACTTTGCTATGAATGTAAGGTCATATCTCAGGAATAATTAAAAGAAAATATATTTTCATAATTTTCCTCAGTTTCATGTGTATGCTTTTCATTTTTTGTCAGAAAAAGGAAAAGATAAGACTGGTTCTACTGCATATTGCAGAAGATGCATAAAAAATTGTGCTTTTCAGAAAAAATAGAACAATATGATCCTACAATCAAGAATCTGAGAGCTTTATGAATGATTTAGCAAGGGAAAAAGACATAACTATTGACTGTAAACTTCTGCTACACTAAGAAAAAAAAAGATAGTTTTCAATTAAAATCATTGCATTAAAAATAGAAAATGAAAAAAGAAAAATCACCTCCTGAGAAAATCTTATCAGTTTCCTTCCTTAGATCCTGCAGAGAGGTCTCATCAATTTCTGCATTCGATTCATCAATATCTTTTTGCATCATAGCACAAACTTTTGTTCCTCCTTCAGTGCAGCTACATGCTTCTCCACCAACATCAGAGTTACAATTCTCAACTTTAACTTTTCTGCCATAGAAATTCCCCTTTTGATGAACTTCAACAGTATCAAAGTCTTCCATATACTGCATGTTGCTAATACTTCTGGCTTCTGCACCTTTGGTAGCACCCTTTCCTTGGCTACTTTCCGTCCACTTTCCATTAATGGAAGCATCATAAATTTTGTTACATGAAGACTTTGGCTGCAGAATCCGTTAACGCATACATATGTTACCATTTAGAAGCTACAAAAACGGAAAGGCAACAACAATAGAATATTTAGATGCATAAACTTTAGATGCCTGTATATCCAAGCTTCGAATAGGTGATAACTTGATGTCTTCTATTCTTTTATGTGATATGTGAGAATCTTGGGGAGAACCTCCTCTCTTTAATCCCTTGGTCAATGCCAGTGCAGCAACATGAACTACCTCCTCTTCATTATCATCACTCTCTGACCTTTGACCCTTATTCATCGAAAAATAACTCTCTCTAGAAATTGGAATTCGAGGTGTCCTTTTCCCAACTGCGCAAGGCTGACCACCTAAAAAATATTTTAAAATCATCAGAAATGAAAATGAATCTCGATCCTTAGATGGTTTCACAGTTATTACATGGCACATTCAAATTACTACGAAATCGTTGCAAAAAATGTTATGCTTGCAGTAATTTTTCATTGATATACGTTGCATAGAATATAAGATGAACCAAGATGCTTCCATTGCATAAGCTCCACAAATTTTCATTGCTGCGAAGTTACACAGGAATGGAGACTTTCAAATCCTGAGAAACGTGCCTGAAAGTATAATATGTACCTATTCAACCTATTCTTTGAAAACTCAAAAGCTATAGCTGAACATCTTGCATGGGAGACTACCCACACATGCTAGATTTACAAACACCAAACAAATAAAACAAACAAAAGAAAATTGATTAATACCCTCACAATCACGAATATGAAAGCGCCATGTGCTTTTCAACTATGGAACTTGAATACTGATCAATTCACAGTGATGACATGCTATTAGCATGATGATAAAAAAAAGGAAGCCAAAACCAGCAAGCAAAAAGAATCAACAAATCAATAAATCATGTCTACAACATAAGTCTTTTGTAAGGAGTTAATAGATTTTAAATAAGGCAACAATGTGGAGTGTTCATGCAATAATGGAGCATCCCATCACCAGCACCAGTCATTCCCAATCATACCTTTTTTGTGGACCCCAAAGATACAAAATAAAACTAAAATGTAACTTAAATAGCAAAACAGGAAGGTTGTTTTTATCGTACAATTATGTAACTTGCATATTTCACAAGTACTTTATCAAACTGAAATTGGAAAAATTGCATTAAAATTTTAAACATAAATATGGATAAAAGATCTCCATTAAAATGGAAAGAACTTTCTCTACGCAAATCCCTTGAAAGTCTAATTTCCATCAGTGCTAGACCTATAAAAGCATTGCCTATGTATATCTTGTATAAATCCAAAACATCATTCCTTCTCAGGTTTTCTTTAATTTGTTCACAATTTTGTGTTCCTTGTGTTTCTTTTTACACTTTTATTAAATGGCATTCAAATCAGCTTCAATACAGGGGCCGTACTACTTTCTCAACGTATAAGGTGACACATTGTCTTTTTTTATCCCTGAAGCAAATTCAGAAAGCTTCTGAGTCTTCCTCCAGGTGCTATCAAACATTTGAACTTAAGGAACTGTCAGCATTGACTATATGCATTAAAAATAATCCAAACTGTGATACAGTAGTTGAACAATTAATAAATAAAACCCTTCAAAATTTCAAGAAAACTTCATACAAGTACATTGAAAAGAAAACAGTGTGCATATGATGTGAGATAAAGAGAGATGACAGTAGTTTGAGCATGTTTTGGTATGACGACCTTAAACAAGGAACAAGAGAACAAACAAAACAATCCAACATCAACACACTTATTGAAGCAAAAATTTAAAGGTCCTTGAGCAGGATAGTACCATGAAAGGGCCCTTTCTTCAACAATGATAAGCATCCATCAGATGATGAAATGGAGGGAGACTGCAGGAGATCTTCTTTTAACATACTTATCTTGGATTTTTTTCGCCTGCTTTTAAGAGGCTTTTGAGATGCTCCTAGCACATCACTGCTTTCTCGTTCACTATCACTCACTTCCTAATGGCCCAATTTATCCATATTAGCACATAGGAGAAAGCTATTGCATACTCCAGCTGTCCTAAAATATGGCAGTCTAACAATTTTTGCAAGCACATGCAATTCTAGCATGACTCCAATATTAACCCTACTTGTTGTCATTATCCACTCTAACACGGTCAACAAATTGATGAAAGAATTGTATGACATGCTATTTACAAGGGTATCAAATGATCAAGGAGAAAATTGCATGTCCAATATTACCAGGATACTATAGTGGTCAGCCATCATGGCAATAAGCCCAACTACAGAAGCTGTTCCTTCTGGCAGTGATAAATATACCTGGAAATCAAGATAATAAAAAAGTTAAGAAGTTATTTGAAAATCTCTTAAGGAGCACAAGGACTCGACAATAATTTTAAACTTAAAACAAAAGGATGAGTTTGATTGGGATGAAAGATGAAAAGAAAAAATATATTTGAACAATCCATATTCATCCCCGTCCTAAGTAAAGTGTATCTACTTAATATTTAATCCATTTTCTATCCCACAAAGCAGACATAGCCTAATTCTAAATACTAGCTTACCCATCAGTATATTTGGAATTTATTCAGCTTTGGAAACCATTAGTGTGGACTCAAAAAGGGGGGCAATTGCTATAAACATTATGAGCCCAAATTTCTACTGATATCTGTTTCTTAATTTGATTAATTACCATTTAAATTGCATACAAGCTGAAGATTTCTTGAGTAAGTTATTCCCTTGCAGCCTTATCTAAGTATTTTTTTCACATAGAGGAAAAATGATTGACATAAAGCCAGAGGGAAACAATTAAACTATATATTGCACTAAACTCATGTCAGACTTGGTGCAAAAGAAATCATCCAAAGTTAATAAGTGTGAAACTCAACCCCTGCTACTCAGCCAATAATGACAAAGTTGGCCACAAGTAGGGGAAGTTAATAAGAATCTAAAACTGCTCTACAATCCAGGATGAAGCAAAAGGGTGCTGGCCATTAAAATTAAGGAGTTTTAACACTCCACCTACCCAGCTAAAACAGAAGCAAACAGCAATAAGCATTCAGTCTGTAAAGATGTGCATGATAACTGGAAGTAAATGGTAAAAGAGTTGGTCATAAAAAAATAACTGAAGTTACATTAAAGCAAGATGTATACCTTATTCATCTTGTAAAGAGCATCTACCATCTTTACAGATCTATTAGGCACTTCAGCAGCAATCTGAACATCAATTAGAACAAAACTGAGATGTTTGATGAGTTCACTACTTCAATTTGATTAAAATAAGATTCCATATAATTTTGAATCATGATATAGCACCCTAAAAATTGAAATTTTACAGAAACTCAATTATAAAAAAATTTTACCTTCTTTAAATCCGCTCCATGAACCCTATATGCTTTGTAAAACAGCTGAAGTTCCCCATCACTCCATTGTGGTCCTAATTTATTGTACATTCTCCCTTTCTAGAAACATGCATTAAATACCCACATCACTCTTGTACAGTCTTTATATATTATCCGTTAAATCTTTATTGTGATAAAAATGAGCCAATGGTTTTTCTTCCTTCGAACGAATATCAGAAATCAAATCTAAATGTTATAATAGATTTTTCAAACAAACAACAGTTCAAGTTTCAGCGCATAGAAGCAACAAAACATGAATTGAACACTCACCCCAATAGCCCGTTCCTTGTTTTTATTCGAGTTACTAACTACTTTCTTGGTTGAGACTTCATTCAGAAACCGCTTATTCACACTTTTTTTCCTTGATGGGGCCATTGAGGGCTCATTCTGGAAAATTCAAGAAGCAAATTACATAACTAACACCCATGAAAAAGAACATAGTGCATTCTGCACAAACATCAACAGTGGGAAAAAAATTGAAAAACATTAGAACATACTCATAACATATGACACTCAGATTAAGTATCAAAAAGTTAGTTTTGTTATTCATTGATTGTAATATAACTACTGATGAAATTCTCAAGTTCCAATAAGATAAACTACCCATATCAAGTTACTCAAGAAGCCAATAAAAAAGTTCTAAAATAATTTCTCAAAGCCCATTTCATAAACAATTCACTGAACCCTCGCCCACTGGGATTTTCAGATGGCTTCACCAATAAGTAGCTTGAGATTTATAGTGGTTAATTATTAAGGATAAATCACAATACTTCAAATGTTTTAATTTTTTCTTTAAAATTAAATTAGTCTTTGCAATAAGCTGCAACATTGACTTCAAACACCGTATTTGCTTGCTAGTGTATTTAACAAAAGCATTCAGAATCTAGCCATCTTTTTCTAGAACAACTTCGACAATGAAAAGACAAGTGTACATTAGTTTAATAATTTGAAATGAAACAATATACACAAGAAATCAGTAGAACAATTGCAAATTGACAACATGTAAGCAAAGGTGGCTCACATCACCCCAATCCCAAAAAGAAAATTTAAATCTCAATAGATAGAGAAATCTTAAGCAAAGCAAAAAAAAAAAATGCTTCCAAAACATTACTGAACGCAAAATCTCCAAACCGAAATAACAATCAACGATAATGCCGTACATTAGACAAATCCCTTCACAGGTACACAATTCACAACTTAAAAAAAGGTATAAATAGTCGCAAATCAAAGTACTAGTTCAAAATCCACCGTATAAACCCAGCCCATAACAACAAAAAAGAAGAATTCAGGGGTTCAAAAGTGAAAATTCTTCAGGTCTATTTCGTTAAACCCAAACAAAAATCACAGAAACAATGAGCTCAAAACAAAAATTCACAGATCCAATACCAAAGACTCACAGATTCCAGAGCTGAGCAACCTTGTCCCCAACCAAAGAGAGTGAAATGAGCACTTGAACGAGTGTGAGAGAAGCGGGTTTTAGAGAAAGAAACAACCAGGCGCTCCTGTATAGAGAAAGAAGGGCGTTGCCGCGAAACTTGAATA
>CATIWQ010137255.1:0-10648 GCA_949673415.1 Euphorbia schlechtendalii | reverse complement strand
ATCTATCCATTCTTCATTCTAATCCTCCCAACTAAAATCCAAAAATATTTTATTTTCTTTATTCCATTTTTCTTGTTGATCTTTAGAGCTTGTCCTTCCCTATGGGATCGATATCTTTTAAAACTACATCGTAACTGTATACTTGAAGTGGTTACCATTTTTGTATTTAGATAAGCGGTACTAACAACACCTGTTCGTATTTTGAACTTATATCTTATCGATAGGAAAGTGGGAAACAAGGTTTTTGGCTTCATTATTAAATAAAAAATCCTAGGAGTTATTAAAGTCGAAACCTTGCGAACAACAACACCTGTTCATATTAAGAACTTTTGTATTATCAGTAGAAAAGTGGCGAATAAGTTTTTGCCACCATTACCGGGGATAAGCCTTTCAGAACGAGTATAGCCAAAATCTTGCGAATAGTTGTGGCAGACCACCTTTCTAGGATTCCAGAAGAAGAACTTCATACTGATAAGGTAATATCGGAGACCTTCCTTGATGAATAGTTATATGCGATAAGGTCTTCCCCTTGGTTTGCTGATATTGCGAATTTCCTTGCATGTAAGATCACACTAAGTTATATGACATATGCTCAAAAGAAGAGATTCTTTGTTGACCTTAAATATTATTTTTTGGAAGAATTTTGTTTAAGCTTTGTGCAGATAAAATAATTAGAAGGTGTGTTTCTTAAGAAGAGTTTGAACCAATCTTAAAAATGTGCCATTCTGCCAAAGTTGGAGGTCACTTTGGTGCATCTAGAACTGTTGTGAAGGCTTTGGAGTGTGGTTTCTACTAGCCAACGATCTTCAAAGATAGTCATAAATTTGTTTCCAATTCAACAAATGTCATAGAACGGGGAATATTTCTGCCAAGAACTCCATACCCTTGAATAATATTATTGTATGCGAGATCTTCGATATTTGGGGTATTGCTTTCATGGGACCCTTCCCTAGTTCAAATAGAAACAAATACATCAAAAAGCTTCATGAAGAAAGATTGGAAATTCAACAAGAAGATGTTTCCTAGCAAAAAGAAGCCAACACAACACAGAAGAGAAGTTGAGTAAGGATAAAAGAAAGAATATATCAAAGACATCAAGTGCTTAAACTGTAGAGAGAAGGGTCACAAGAAGGATCAGGATAGGATAAGTCAAGATGCTGCTGTGCAATTTCAGCAAGCTGAGCAGAATTTGAAGAAAGTCTAAAAGAAGAGGACTGCCTTAATCAGGCCAAAGAGATTGCTACAACTTGTAGTGAGTGATGAGGAGCTTGAAGAAATAAGCCAGGAAGTGTTTGAGGAATCGGCACCTCTTAAAGAATCCACCGAGTCACCTATTCTCACTCAACAAGTTGAGTTACTAAGGCTGATCAATCCTTGGATCAAACAGCTATCCCACAGGTATTGGAAATTCCTTCCCCTAATTCTTTTATAAATCCTGCTCCAATTTGTTCTGTAAATCCTACTTATTCTTCTACTTCTCCTGTACATCCAGCACCTTCTACTTCTCAACCGAATTCTCCCCAACAAAACACCAACCCTTCTTCACCACCTCCACAAACTACAACAATAGCCATTCCGTCTCCTACAAAATCTATCGCATCTTCAAATGTAAATACAACTACAATTTCTCTGCCTCCATCACCAAACTCAAATGTACAAACTGATGAAATTCCACCATCTACCCAATCTATACATACCCTTTCTTCAAATCCAACTCTTACTCCCTCAATCCCTCTAATTGGTGAAGTCCCTCATACTGAGAACTGCATGTAGGAGGGAACAACAGATGTAAGTGGTGTTAAGGTAAAATTTACAACCGATGAAGTAACCCTTACCGGCATTATTTCTATCCAAGAAGAATCAGATGATACATCCATCTTAGCAAGGATTAGAGAGATTGGAAGGGCTAAAACATCGTGCTCTCAAAACCAATGCTGAGTTGGATATAGTCCAAGAAGAAGAAGGCCACTCTACCTGAGTTTGATGCTCATTCAAGTATTTCTTCAAAATCAATTTATTATGAAGAATTTGAGAAATTCAAGGAAACTTGTTTACAATTAGTAACCACTTGGCTAAAGAGAGTGATAAAAGTCTGGTGGACAAAATGGTGTTGGTCCTCAACAGCTTGACCAATTCTGTAGCTCAGCTGAATGCTGCTGTTAGTCTATTCCAACCTCCAATGTCATAGCTAATGCAGTAGTAGGGAATGTGAAGAGTAGCATTGATGCTGCCTCTAAGAAACTTAGTAGCATAAATGAAGTTATGTCAGCTCAGACTACTCAATTTCATAAGTTTGGAGAGTAGCAAGTGAAAATAAAGACCATTCTCAAAGAAATTTTGAAGAAGCTAGACACAAATAATGATATCTCTCATAACATGTGCAGAAACCATGGAAAATATTTCCAAGGTAATGCCTGCCCTTGACAAAAAAGTGGACGAGGTTGTGAAGAAAGTGGAGAAGCCTATGCTTAATCTAACTAAGCTGGATTTGAAAATCAACTCAGCATGTGCAAGTGTCAAGGCAAACACTATACTATTAAGGAATATCATAGGAACTTGATATCTGTTGTGGGTAAACTTTTTCCGGAATTTTGTGAATGAGTGGACCCTAAACGTGGGTACATTTATCACAAGAAATTGAATGTCCTAGTAGATAAAATTAATGAACTTCAAGAAAAAGTTCAAAATCTTATTGACACTAGAGAAACAGATGCAACAAATATAAATTACAATACCAGAAAAATCAACACAATGTGTCATAGGATTAGCTAAGCTGAAGATTGTTAGATATGATGTATGCCCTAGAGGTAATTAGGGAAATATATCTTTATTAGCTATAATGTACAAACAATTTTCAAATTATTATTATCAATAATAAAGGCATCTTTGTTGTTTATCAATGTTTATTCAAGTTATGTAACTCGCTGGTATCATATATATATATATATATGTTTTATTATTTATAGGCTCATTAATAAGACAAAGTCCATGACTACTTTATAGTGTGAAAGTGCAAGAACATAGTGGGAGCTATGTGGTGTGAGAACTGCATAGATGTATTACTATGAATAGTCCAAATATCCCTAGTCATAGTTTCATTGAGACTTGACATCAATGAAGTGGACAGTCTAGCATGTGTAGGCTTAATCCTTGGATTAGATCCAAGCAACCAATCTCACGAGCTAAAGGTGGTACATTGAGTTAACACATGAATGTATTCGGTTAATACATTAGAGACTATTATAAGACAAATGCTCGGAAATAACTATATCCATATGTTGGTGTCATGTCTCATTACAGTAGCAGCACAAGTATCTTCAGATCTGAGATACTGGTTACCTTGTGTAGTAGTTGCTATACTTTGGGTCATACTTATTCATACTTGTTGATCAGGATGATACAAGTGATTACAGGTATAGTGATGATCCATTGTTGGTAAGTCGAGTAGTCAAGATGGCATCCATTGCTCTTGATATAGTGATATAGTGGGAGTTGTACCTTAAGGCCTCTTATTGAAGAGACACACTCATAAACCTCTAATCAGAGTATAAGATTGATAGAACGAGTTTCTAGTCAATCTTGATACATTATGGTGAGTGGTGTTCTTCGTGAACAAGTCTAACTCCAGGATAGCTACGGCTATTACATGAGCTAACACTTAATCCGAGGTCAATAAACTGGATAGTACTTAACCTGATGGAAGGAGTGTATTGTATTGGTTACTATTGCAAAACCAGATCAAGATACAATCATATGATGTTTCGAGTATCAATGGATCATAAACCTTTGCTAGAAAGTCCATTTGATCATTTAAAGTTATTGGGTTCCATATCGGTTTATAACACTAAGCCTAAAGGTTCCCAGATGGGAAGCCAAGTTTAGGTTGACCTTCAGTAGCTCTATGCTTCGGGATCTTATGAGGATAAACACTTTGAGTTTTTACCCGACTAAGTAAGAACTTATAGACTAGATTTATGCCTAGAATATAAAGAATGTAAAACTAGTGGGATGAATTCGTTGGTTGGAACAAATAATAATTAAAGGTTTAAGGAGGGGTTTTGGAAAAATTGCACAAGGGCGAGCAAGGGAAACTTTTCCCTTTGCAAATGGGCCCCGTAAACACGAGATGTTCGTGGGTGGGGCCTGCTTGGCTATCCCCCAAGGATTTAGGATCATGGGTCACTAGAATGCGCTGACACAAGACTAGCACGTGTTGGCAAGCAGGAGGCCTAGCACTGCAGCCCACAAGCCTGGCTTGCGGGAAGCCAGAATTGCGGGACATGGCAAGCACATTAGGGCTTGCCTTGTGGTAGCCCTACAGACTGCATACATGGGCTATGCACGTGGGTTAACCTGAGTAGAGCTGAAGCTCCGCGCAGAAACCTGCGTACTATAAATAGTGGTCCACCCCTCATCCTTTTACTTACTTGAGCTCAACCTTCCTTCTGAGTTTTGAAATCTTTCTTTGTGAGCATTTTACGAGATCCTCCTGAAGTTTCTCCATTATCGCAAGAATTCTTTTGAAGGCTTATTCATATTTTGAAGAGAGCATTCTAAGTTATATTTTCAGGTTGGTCTTTGAGTGGTCTAACAGTTGCTGTCTACCAACAAGTTCTTCCTCAATGGGGAGGTTTTGGTCGGTCAGGATCCGTGTGGATCAATCATAGAGGTTATCTTAATTTGAAGGCCAGTGCTAATGGAGTGCTGTCCAATTATTCTAATTGATAGCTGTACCAAAGGGAAGGCACGCATTAACTAATAATGCTCTTAACTTAGATGCTAGGTTTCTTTTATTAAATTTTGTAAACTTATGAGCATCTATGAAGCGTTTAAAATTCATTTATATCAATCATGACATGATTAGGAGATCTTTTAGGCTAAATTTTACGTTTTAAAATTCCGCCTTACAATTTTGCATGTTCAATTACTGCCTTAATTAACTAGCAATGGTATCAGAGCCTGCCTTATGTTATGCATGATTGATGATAATATGTTGAAATGATATTTTCTATGAAATGATTAAAAGAATGCTATGCATGACTTAGGTTTCAATTCTTGTTATAGAAAATGATGTGATAACTAGATTAAGGTTTTGCTCAAACTTAGTCTAGGTGATTATTATATAAATTAGCAATGTTATACTACACGTGTAAATGCTTTAAATTGAGGGTTGTCCAGTACTTCACTCGATTAAAAGAATGAAATCTTTAAATCATAATTGTCTGTGGTACAATGAATTAAAGTGACCATGGTTATTTTAGCAAGGATTGGACTTGGTTGCCCATTCACTTTAAGGGGGCCTCTCATACTTGGAGATCGCCATCGGTATTAGGTTTAAGTGTACCCAAGGGACTTTTATGAGTTAGTTGATTTCTAGTATGGGAATTGGATTCCGCATATGGTTTTATAGCCATGGTTTAAGTTGTTAAATTAAAACTTATAGGCTTAGGTGCAAGAAATTAAACATGGATCTTGTTTGTTTTGCATGCTGTGTGGAGTCTTGGCATAATGGAATGATTATGATGTACCAGTCTTGAGCTTGTTCCCTTAGATTAATAATTAAATAGCCCAAAATTATTATTATCATAATCATATCCATTGTGTAAGACCTAGACTAGGGTGAGACCAGCTCCAACAATAAAATCCCTACAATAATATTAAGGCAGAAAATTATCTTCCCGTCATAAGTCATGATACGAACTTTATTAACAAATGTAAAAACATGTACAACATGCTTTCCCTTAGCAAGTGTTGGATCATGAGACTAGATGGGGTTAATGCCTTAACCAAAATGGGTTAGTTGTCCATGTTAGTGGAGCTAATGTCATATTGAAGACATATTTGAGGAGACATACAATTAGGTACGCATGTCTCGAGAAAGAGAACTCAAATGGACTAGCAATTGTTTGGAATTTAAATGGACGAGTTCCAACCATGGTTGTGTTGTTGTGGTTTGACCTGCTATAGCGGGGGTCATAATGAATGACTATAGATGCTACCTACTTCGGAAAATTGGTTAGACCAAATTTCCCAAAGTTAATAGAAGGGGCTATTTGAATGTCGATAAAAATGGTAGGAAATATGTGTTTAATTAAAGACCTTATATAAATGCATGTACATTAACTAATGTTTAAACAATTTCTATCTTATATATAGGTTGAACAATGAGTCAAACATAAACCTTCGCTCAATTCTTCACAATAAACTAGATGGTTCAAACTTTACTAATTGGTTCAGGTCATTGAGGATAATCCCCAGATCTGAAAGGATAGCTTATGTTTTGGATAAGTCTCTCCTTGACGAACTGGATGATGATGCCAATGAATATGAGGCATGGGAGAAGCACAAAAAGGATCGTGAAATGTCAGCATGCATATTGTTGGCTATGGACTTAGATACCATGATTATCCATCTTCGGGAGCTCTTCTTAGAGCAGGCCAAGTTCAAAGATTTGATACATCAAAACTCTTATTTGGAACGAAGATGCAGGATGACACTTTAGCACCAAAACATGCTCTTAAACTATTGGGTTATATAGAGAAGCTGACTTGACCGAGTTTTGTGATGGATCATGAATTATATGTGGGATTCTTGCTTCATTAACTGATATTTACTCACAATTTGTAACTAATTATTATACGAAAAAGATTGATGCCACACTACCCGAGTAGGTCAACATGTTGAAAATAGTAGAGCTTAAGATTCTAAAGGATTCAAAGGCTTTACTTCTGGTTGAGAAAACTAAACCTTCCAAGGGTGGATCCCATTTTAGAAAGGATTTATTGTCAAGAAGAAAATCGGTAAGAAGAAGAAAAGTAAGAAAGGAACTGCAAATGTTTACTTCCGATGTGGCAAGGCTAGCCACTGGAAGAAGGATTGCAAGGTTTATATTTTTGAACAAGTGAAGAAGAAGCCAAGTGAGGCATCTACTTCAGGTATGTTCATGATAGACAGTTTCTCTACAGTTCCTTATAAGTTAACATGGGTATTAGATACTCCTTGTGGTACTCATATTTATACTTCTATGCAAGTGTTGCAGAATAGTAGGAGGCTTGCAAAGAGGGAAATGGACCTAAGAGTTAGAAATGGAGCACGGGTTGCTGCAACAACTTTAGGGACATATATCCTTCATTTACCTAGTGACCTTGTTTTAGTTTTGAACAATGGCTATTATATTCCTGCTATCACTAAGAATATTATTTTTGTTGCGTGTTTAGCAACAAAATGAATTTGAGATTCTATTTTCCAGTAATAATTGTCAAATTCGACACGATGATGTTCTTTATGCTTGTTGAATATCTATTAATGACATTTATGTTCTAGATACGAAAATTGAAATTCTAAATATGAATATAGGTAAGAATTCAAAGTTAGATAACGAGAAATCATCATACTTATGGCATTGTCATCTAGGCCATATAAATGAGACTCGCTTAATTAAGTTACACAAATGTGGTGACTTAAGCCCGGAATGGGAATCCTATGGGTGTGCGATCCTTATTTAAAGGGTAAGATGACTAAGAAACTTTCAAAGGAAAGGGTCGGTGTGCCACATGTACTTTGGAAATAATACATTCCGATGTATGTGGTCCAATGAATGTTAAGACATGTGAAGATTTCATTTACTCATAACCTTTATCGATGATTACTCGCGATATGGATATTTAAACCTAATGAGGCACAAGTCTGAAGGGTTTGTGAAATTCAAAGAGTACAGAACCGAAGTAGAGAAACAAATTGGGAAAGGTATCAAGACCCTTCGATTTGATCGAGGTGGTGAATACTTAGGCAAAGAGTTTCAGGATTATCTAGGGGGTAATGGTATTTTATCCTAGTGGACACCTCCTTATACATAACAACATAATAGAGTGTTAGAAAGGAGAAATCAAACCCTACTCGATATGGTTCGGTCCATGATGAGCTAAGTAGAACTCTGCAAATCATTTTGGGGTTATGCAATTGAGAGCACATTTTATATTCTAAACAGAGTTCCCTCGAAATCAGTTGATCAAACACCATACGAAATGTTGTATGATAAGAAACCAGCTGTTTCTCACCTGAGAGTTTGGGGATGTCCTGCTTATGTCAAGAGGACAAGTTTAGATAAGCTAGGTGCTAAGTCTGATAGTTGTCTGTTTATAGGTTACCGTAAGGAGATTATGGGTCATACCTATTATGACCCTAACGAACAAAAGGTACTCGTTTCTAGAAATGCTTAATTCCTCTAGAAGGTGCATATACTTGCTAAAGTTAGTTGGAGTAATCTTGAGCTAGGCGCTCAAGAGGATCAAACAAACAATCAACTGATTGTTCCTATACTTATTACATAAGAAAGTGTAAGCAAGGAACAACCTATTATAACACCGATAATGTATCAAACTCCAATCGCTCTCGAGCGATACGATTATTTCATAATTGATGATATGCATATTTTCCTTATGGAAGATAATGAGCCCAAGATTTACAAGAAGGTAATGGAAGGCTCAGAGTTAGACAAATGATTTACAACCATGAAGTCAGAAATGGACTCCATGTATGAAAATAAAATTTAGAACTTGGTTGATGCTCCAAGTGGGATTAAGCCCATAGGATGCAAATGGGTTTTCAAGAAGAAAACTGATATGGATGGTAATGTGATTACCTATAAAGAAAGGGTAGTTGTAAAATGTTACAGTAAAAAATAAGGAATTGATTAGGATGAAACCTTTTCACTAGTAGCCATGTTAAAGTCTATCAGAATACTCCTTGCCATCGCTACTCATAATGATTATGAGATCTGGTAGATGGATGTGAAAACATCGCTCGTTGATGAGAATCTTGATCGGGATGTATATATGATATAACCTGAAGGTCTTACATCCCAGGATAGCTCGATGGTATGCAAGTTGCAAAGTTCCATTTATGGACTTAAGCAAGCATCAAGGAGTTGGAATATTACGTTTGATGAGATGATCTGAGAAATTGGTTTTGTATCAAACACTAATGAGCCCTCCGTATATAACAAGGCTAGTGGGAGTGCGATCATTTTCCTTGTATTATATGTCGATGATATATTATTGATAGGAAATGATGTTCCTTATCTTCAAACAATAAAGTCATGGTTGTCAAAGAAGTTCTCCATGAAAGAACTTGGAGAAGCAGCTTTTATATTAGGTATGAAGATCTACCATGATAGATCTAGAAGGCTGATAGGTCTTTTTCAAAGTACATACATAGATAAGGTTTTGGCTAGATTTAACCTTAAGCAATCAAGAAAGGGTTATCTCCCAATGTCTCAAGAGTAACCTTTCTAAATTTGAGTGTTCGAGAACATAAGAGGAGAGACTGCACATGAATGGAATACCCTATGCTTCGGTGATTGGATCCATCATATATGCTATGGTATGCACATGACTTGACGTCTCACATGCATTGAGCTTCATGAGCAAATTTCAATCTGATTGAAGGGATACACTGACGCGTAGTCTGATAGAGATGATTATAAATCCCAGTCAGGATATGTGTTTATATAAAATGGAGGGGCAGTTGTTTGGAAAAGTTTCAAATAGGATAGGACTGCTGATTCCACTATTGAATATGAGTATATAGCTGCTTTAGAAGTAGATAAGCAAGCTGTCTGGCTTAAGGGATTTATTGGTGATCTCGATGTGGTTTCCAACATTCTAAATTCAATAACGATCTATTGCGGTTGTGAGCGGGCGACACGGAGCGATGGGCCGAGAGCGCGCGGGGTCATAGGCGCGGTCCACCGAGGTGTTTGGAAAAAGAAGGAGAAGAAAAGCACCGGGTCTGGGACCCGTAAAAAAGGTTTAAAAGAGAAAAAGGTGAAAACGTTTAAGATCGGTTCGAACCTGAATCCGCCGTCTCTCAATGTAGAGCCGCCACCTGGATTAGCTCTTTTCAGGAATTAGAGTCCTGTGAGGCTTAACGTCCAGGGGACGGCCAGCCAAGACACAGAGATTCGGGTCCGGGATAAGTTGCTTATTTCTTATTGGATCACATTAAATTACATCTACAGAAAACCGTTTTCTTTTAATTGTTCATATTAGCACTTAGGTCGTTTATGAGTTTAAATGCATGATTCACATATTGCAAAATATAAACCATCCATAAAGCGGAAAAATAAACCATCCACGAAACTGTAAGTAAATACGGAAAGTAAATACGGAAAATAAAATTACAAGGCTTCAAAAATCGAGGGATGCAACCGCCTGTTAACCTATTAATTACATTTCTTGAAAAATGAAATTGCGATACCTGAAGGAAAATAAAATCCTAAACATACATCTAATCCGAATCTACCTACATCCACAAAGGTTAGCACAGGGGATAACACGTATGTTCGATTTTGGATTTAGTGAGGCCCACGTGGCCTTAAGAAAAATCAATCGCGATATTTTTTGTTGTTTAAATAAAACTGTTCATTTTATTAGCACATTGGTTGCTCATTTTAATTAATGAAATTGCTCGCATGGTAAAAAGCGTGGTCTGTTATCCGGGAATATGTTTTATTCCCTTCGTGGGGGTGTTCTAACATACATCTTCTTATGATAAAGAAAGAGATGAAGAAGAATTACAACAGTTAAAATAAAATAAAAGATGAAAATCCTAGGTTCACAAGAGAGTTCAGAAGAAGAAATTAAACACT
>CATIWQ010137246.1:0-11186 GCA_949673415.1 Euphorbia schlechtendalii | reverse complement strand
CGGAATCGGGTTCAAACCGATCTAAAACATTTTTGCTTTTCTCTTTTCAACCTTTTATCCCGGGTCCCCGACCCGCTGCACCTTTTTCCAAACACCCCGGTGGACCGCGCCTCTCATCTCGCGCTCTCTCGGCTCACCGCTCTGTGTCACCCGCTCACATACATGTTCTCTCATTAAGATCGACAACACTTTTGAAGCCATTCTTATTTACCGAAGCTAGATGGTTCAACCTAATAATTAAGAATTTAATAGTCATGGATAAAGACAACTCATGTAAATCACAAAATAATTTTTTTGAAGCAGTGGTAGACAAATGGTAGGGAGCTAATATCTAGTGAATTCATAAAACAAAATATAATATTTTTTTAGCAACTTATGTAAATCAAAAAATATGTTTTTGAAGCAGTGGTAGACAAATGGTAGGGAGCTAGTATCTAGTGAATTCATGTAAAAAATATAACATTTTAGCATCAAGGTAGAGTTAGTCTTGCTCACCTCCATTTTTTGCGGCGAGTGCATACTTTTTTAGGATCTTTTTATGGTACCTCTTGGTCAGCTCTATTCTGGTTTTTTCTGCAATTTCTCTGTTTGTGTGAAAAATCCTCTGCACCATATTTTGCAGGAAATTGACGAGGGAAGAAATGGGAAGAGTCTTGGCTATCTTCGTCATGGAATTCAGTGACTCTACTTTGTTTGATGTCATTGCGCTGTATCGATTGGATGGCGAGTGTGCTCTACTCCATTTTTTAACACCGACATCGTTCAAATATTTTGTTATCCCTTCATTAATTTTTTGCAGATGTCCTATATTCTTGTTGAACTAACGGATTGTGTACGAATAGGATACAAATCTGAAGTATTTTGAAATTTTGTCTATCTTGATTCTTTATTTTGTCTTGAGATTTTGGAGCAAGTGATATGTGCAGATTCCATGCATTCCATCAGGGAAAACCTTCTTACATCCCTTTTCTATGCTCGTGTCATAATCTGAAACCACAACCATACTAGCTCTGTTCCCGAACGCTTCTCTGAATTGCTGGAAGAACCATTCCCACGATTCGTCATTTTCTCCATCCACAATAGCAAACGCAAGCGGGAATATCTTCTCTGCAATTTTTTTAGAATAATCAATGAGTTGTTTTACCATGTTTTGTCTACTGGTATTCTACTGGTACTGGTAAACACCTGGTTTTTTTGCAGGGAAACAAGTTTTTTACCAGCAAATTACCAGTTTGTGTTTTTTTCTTAAAAGAATGATGATTGGCTAAGTAAGAGAAAACAAGGTATATTTTTAAATGCACATGAATCATCATCATCATCATCTTTACCTGTTGGACTTAATAACAAATAAAAAGTATAGTAAATAGTGGGATCAAATGCCAGAATTCTACCAGGTATATACCAGAAGAATACTAGCAGTATGTTAGAAGAATACTAGCAGAATACAAGTTGGATTTTTTAAAATTGCTAAAATGAATAAACTGGATCAGTTACTAGTTGTTTACTAGATAAATACTAGCAGTATACCATCAGAATACCAGGAGTTTACTAGATAAATACAAGTTTGAAATTACATTTTTTAGCTGCAGCATCGTAGGCGCAAGCGCATAAAAGGGTGCCATTGTAGCAAGTTTTCAGGAATGTTGCATCTGCTACTACAACGGGCCTACAATGTTTCCACCGTTGGATGCACGCATGTAATGCCATGAATAGGTATTTGAATTTGGTTCCATTCATTGCTACATTGATCACGGAACTTGGGTTTGTTTGTCGTATTATGTAGATCATGCTTGGAAGCATGTTGTATGATTCGGATGGAGAACTTCTAAGTAAGTTAAGCGCTTCTTCCCTTGCATGCCATTCCTTTTGGTAGTTGATGTCGGCACCCAATTTGCTCTTCACATTGTTGATGATGTCTAATGGGTTGTAAACCTTCTTTTCATTCAAGTACTCATTCTTTATGTACTTTGCGATCATTGATTTTGTTGCCTGCCTATTCCCACTATATCTCTTATCAATGTTACAGTTGTGCTCCTCTACATACTTCCTCACTACAAACAATCCATTGTAATTTTGCTGCGATGCTTTTAGCATCCAGGGGCAGTCTGGTTCATTGCATTTCAAGTAGTATTGCTTGAGACATGATTTCACTACTTTGAATTGGAAGTTGTTTTCAATAGCGTAGAAGCTTATTGCATCTTTCAAAACATTCTTATCATTAAGTACTTGGTTTACCTTGAGCCTCTCTATCTTTCTTTCAGATATCTCCACATCTTCAACATCATCCTCTATGGAATCTTGCTCGATGCAGCCATTTATCTCCTTCATGGCCATATATGTTATTTTGCTAATGTAGGTGGAGAGTTCATTTTGGGAATGTTGTGTCATTGCTAGACTGTTAGAACAATCTCCCCTTTCAAAATGACTTCCATTATTTTCTTGTTCCATCAAAATTATCTCATCTCCTTCTTCTTCTTCCATTGGACCTAACCAAGCATGGAAAGATCGCATATAAACATGAGATATAAGCTTTCTTAAGTATATCAGAAAAATACTAGCAGAATACAAGTTGTATTTTTTCTTAAAATTGCATAATACCAGGAGTATACCAGTTACAAACTAGAATTTTCTAAAATGTAGAAGCTTGATCATTAGTAGCTCAATACTAGCTGCATACTAGAAAAATACCAGTTGGACATTTTTTAACTAGTTTGTGCAAAAGAAAGCTTAAAAAATGTCAGTACTAGTTGTTTACTAGCCAAATACCAGCATAATACAAGTTAGAAACTAGGATTTTTTCTAAAATGCATAATACCAGCATTTTTTCTAAAATGTATTAGAGTTTACCTTCAACAATTGCAGCAGTTTTGTCAAACTTTGTTATAAACAGCGGATAGTTGTTCATTATATTGCTTTGTAATTTGTATGAGAAGAAAAAATGCAGAAACATATCACTGTTGATTTCCATGGCAGGATCTCCATCTGTAACTTGAAATTCTATCTTCTATGTCTTCATTTATCTTCAAGCTTTCAACTAGGATGTTTTTTAATTCAGAAAAACTAGCAGATTGCAAAATTAAGATGCCAACAACGTTGTAACCAACGAATTTTAAGTTTTCATTCCATGATCCGTAGCAATGAATTAAAATAGGAATTCTATCCATTATGTAGTTTATAGAAATCAAAATTCAGTTCGCATTGTTCTCAAACATGTGCTTGTAATTCTAAAATCAAATTTATTGAGCTCTGATACTTACTTGTTTGGTGAAGATGTGAAGAAATCGCGATTTTATTTGGGAGGAAATTGAGAGTTTTCAGATTGAGTGATTCGGATTTGATGATTTGCGTTCAGTGGTTGCTTGAGAGAAAATTGAGGATTCGAGTATGAGTTTTTCAGATTTGATAATCGCGTTTAATTGTAAAGAGGAAGAAACTATCCTTTATATAGGACGTATTAATTGTAAAGAGGAAGTTTAATATTGGTAAGGAATGGCAGTTTTCAAATGGAACGTAAGAAGTGTAATTTTGAAACCTTTTTAGCACAATTATAAAATTTGCCCTTAAGAAAATAAAGAAAAACATGCCTTTCGTCAAATTTGGATAATGTTTAAATGCTGAAACACAAAGATATATTCAAGAAGCACTCATTTTTAAATTGGGGAAGAAACATATTAATTAACTCACAAACAAGTCTAGAAATTTCCAACAAAAAACTAATCGGTCAAAAATAAAGTCGTAGTCCACGTAATGAAATCGTGAATATTCCAATATAAAAGCAAAACCCCAAACAAAAAGATAAAGCATCAATTCATTCTCTTTATTAAACTTGACAACAATTTGCATAATAGAAAAAGAAACCACATAAAATTCAGAAGGTTTTAGGAAAAAAAAACTTACCGACTCCGGAGACAAATGAGTTTCGATCATAAGACTTTAGAACTCCAACCCATTCAATTTGTTGATTTAATGTATCGATGGTGCTAGTATCAACAACAATTATGAAATTAGATCAAACTAGAGAGGGGAAAAGAAGATTACCTGATATGTGGAAACATAATAGAGTAATTCAGATTTTGAATGGGTAGACCAAAATCTAAAGAAGAATTGAAGAAGTGGTTATGGATTTAGGGATTTAGTATGAGTTTCAATATAGAAATGGTTTGATTGAGCAAAGAACAAGCTGATGAGTGACCGAAAATAAGGTATATATACCAGATTTATTTTTAGATGGATTTTCATTTTTTTCTATGAATTTTCTTTCGTTCGAAAAAACAAGCGGGAGAATTCTTGCTGTTAACTTTTCAATGTTCATCAGTATTTTTTGTAACAGTAAGCGAAAAAGTGTTATGATAAAAGTGTATTTATCTACTTCCATAATTTTTGCAACTCTTTTGGAACACATTTTAATATGTGTTGCGAAAAATCAATTTTTTTCTTCAAAATCGCAACACTTTCATGCAACACCAGCCATTTTGGTTGTGAGAGGATTTCTATGGCGTGTTGTGAAGAACTCCTCTAACAGTCTCAAATCACTCATTGAAGTTGTAAGCATCATATTTTATGTCAACAAGAAGACCGATATCAAAGTGAGTATTTTCGTTAATGATCATATTCAACATAGACATAAGATAGAATTTATTTACACATTAGTATATGTAAATGCATTTAATATAAGGTCTTTAATTAAATACATAATTCCTACTATTTTCTAGACATTCAAATAGCCCCTTCTATTTAAATTTGGGAAATTTGGTCCAAACAAATTTTCCTTAGTAGGTAGCATCCATAGCCACTCATCATGACCCCTGCTATAGCATGTCAAGCCATAATAAGACAACCATGGTTGGAACCCATCCAGTTGCATCCCATGCAGTTGCTAATCCATTTGAGTTCTCTTTATCAAGACGTGCATACCCAATTGTACAACTCCTCAAATTTGTCTCCAACTTGGCATTAGCTCCAATTATATGGACAATTAACCCATTTTAGTTAAGGCATTAACCCCATCTAGTCTCACGACCAAGCACATTTTAAGGGAAAGCATGTTGTACATATCCTTACATCTGTTAATAAGATTCGTATCACGACTTATGACAGGAAGACATTCTACCACCTTAATAATGTTTTAGGGATTTTACTCGTGCCGCCGATCTCTACTGGTTAATCAAGACAGTAATTGAATATGCAACATTGCAAGGTGGATTTTCAAAAATTAAAATTAACCATAAAGGATCTCCTAAGCACGCCATGATTGATATAATCTAAGTTGAAACATTCCATGGATGCTAATAGGTTTATAAAACTTGTAAAAGAAACCCTAGCATCTAAGTTTAGAACATTAGTAGTTGATGTCTGCCTCTCTCTTCAATTTGGATGCAGCGTTCCCTTAGAGAAATTCGGCAAAACTCCATTAGCACAAGCATCCAAACAAGGATAGCCTCTATGATTGATCCACACGGATCTTCATTGACCAAAACCTCTATCGAGGTAGAATCCGCTGGTAGACGGTAGTTGCTAGATCGCTCGAAGACCAACCCGAAAAAATATAATCTAAGAATGCTCATTTCAAAAGAAATAACCTTCTATAGAATTCTTGTGACGTTGGAGAAACTTGTGGAGGATCTTGCTAAAGCTCACGAAGAAAAGATGTCAAACTTAGAGAGAAAGGCTGAGCTGAAGTGTGTAATAATGAGAGAGGGGAGGCCTATTTACAGGGAGAGGGAGAGTTGTAGACTCCCCCTCAAAAACAATGTGGGATTGGAATATTTTCATCCCATAATCGGGTCAGCCGCAGGGGTCCTTAAGACCCGTGGGCTGACCAGCGCGTTGCCTCCACAAGGTAAGCCCAAACAGGCTTACGTTATGCCGCAAGCTTTAGTTTGTGAGCCTTCTCCAAGCCCAAGGCTCACAAGCTTTACAGCTCGCGGGGCAGCAATGAAGGCCCCACTTCGAACATCCCGTGTTCATTTGGGTCTACTCGCAATGAAAAAATTCCCTTGCTACGCTTTATGTAATTTTTCCCTATTTTCACTTTTATTCCCTTTAATTATTAATTCAGTCCAACCAATTAATATTTCTTTCAATGAATTCGATAAATAAATATTCTCAGCATAGACCCAGTCCATAGGTTCTATACTCAATCCGATAAAGACCCAAAGTGTGTGACCTCATATGATCCTGAAGTATAGAGTCGCTAGAAGTTATTCTAAACTTAGCTTCCCATCAAGGAACATTTAGGCTCAGTGTTCAAGACCAATATGGAACTCGATTGTTCTAGATGATCAAATGGGCTTTCTAGCAAAGGGGTATAATCCCCCGATACTCAGAATGGCACGTGCATGTGACTTGATCCGGTCCTATAGTAGTAACAAATACAATACACTCCTTCCATCAAGTTAAGCATCATCTAATTTATTAAGCTCGAATTAAGTGTTAGCTCATGAAATAGCCGTAGCTATCCTAGAATCAGACTTGTTCATGAAGAACACCACTCACCATAATGTATTAAGATTGACTAGAAACCCGTTCTATCAATCTTATACTCTAATCAGAGGTTTATTACTGTGTCTCTTCAACAATGGGCCCTAAGCTACATCTCCCATTATATCACTATATCAAGAGTGATGGATCCCATCTTGACTACTCAACTTACCAACATGTGATCATCACTATACTCTGTATCACCTGTATCATCCTGATCATCAGGGTATGAATAAGTATGACCCAAAGTATAGCAATTCCTACAAAAGGTAACCAGTATCTCAGGTTATACTAGTACTACTACTACAATAAGACATAACACCAACACATGGATATAGTTATTTCTGAGTGTCTATCTTATAGCAATCTCGAATGTATTACTAGAATACACTCATGTGTTAAGTCAATGAACCACCATCAGCTAGTGAGATTGGTTGCTTAGATCTAATCCAAGGAGTAAGCCTACACATGCTAGTCTGTCTACTTCATTGATATCTAGTCTCAATGAAACTATGACTAGGGATATTTAGAGTATTCATAGTAACACGTATGCGTAGTTCTCACACCACATAGCTCCCACTATGTCCAGCGAGATACATTAATAAATTGAAAGCACTGATAAGCTCGCGGGCCGCTAGTGCATGGGGTATACCCGTGCGCTCTATCAGGCTATAAGCTCGTAAGCACTACCCATGGCAGCGCTTACGCTAGCTTGCAGCGCAATCCGGCTATGGCGCTGTAGCGAGTAGCCTATAAGCACAGGCTTGCCTTGTGAGAGAGACCCACGGTTTAGCCCGTGAATCCTAATGACCCACGCAGCTAACCTGCTAAGTGGGATAGGAATATTCCCATACCACTTTGTGTTTGAGGGAGAGTTAAACACTCCCCCTTTTCACTATATACAGGCCTCCGGTTCCTCTTTATTCCTTATTTAGTTCAGCCTTTCTCCATGAGTTTGATATCTCTTTCTTCGTTCGTTGTAGGAGATCCTTCATGAGTTTCTCTAAATAACAAAGAATTCTTTGAAAGGCTCTTTCTAAAGTGAGCCTTCTCGGTTTTTTTAGGTTGGTCTTCGAGCGGTCTAGTAGCTATTATTTATAGATGGGTTCTAAAAGAAAGAGAAGCACACATCAACTGGTAATATTCTGAACTTAGATGCTAGGTTTCTTTTATAAGCTTTATAAACCTAAAAGAATATATGGAACATTTTAACCTAAATTATATCGATCATGGCATACTTAGGAGATACTTTAAGTTTAGAAATTCCATCTTGCAACGTTTGCATGTTCAATTACTATTTTGATTAATCAACAGTGGTATCAGAGCCTGCCTTATGCTATGCATGATTGATAATAATATTTTAAAATGATATTTTCTATGAATTGATTAAAAGTATGCTATGACTTAGGTTCAATTCTTGTTATAGAAAATGATGTGATAACTAAATTAAGGTTTTGCTCAAACTTAGTCTAGGTGATTATCATATAAATTAGCAATGTTTTACCACACATGTAAATGCTTTGATTGAGGGTTGTCTCATACTTCACTCAATTAAAGAATGAAATCATTAAATCATAGTTGTCCATGGTACAACGAATCGAAGTGCCCATGGTTATTTTGGCAAGGTTTTGAATTGGCTTTTCATTCACTTTAAGGGGGGCATCTCCTACCTGAAAATCTCCATCGGTATTAGATTTAAAAGTACCCAAGGGACTTTTATGACTTAATTGATTTCTAGTATGGGAATTGGATTCCGCATATGGTTTTATAAAAGTGGTTTAAGTTGTTAAATTAAAACTTATAGACATAGGTGCAATGACTTAAACATGGACTTTGTTTTTTTGCATGCTATGTGGAGTCTTGGCATAATGGAATGATTATGATATACCAGTCCCGAGCATGTTCCCTTAGAGTTCATAATTCTAAATAGCACAAAATTATTATTTTCATAATCATATCCATCATACAAGAGCTAGACTAGAGCGAGACTAGCGGCACCAATAAAATCCTTACAACAATATTAAGGCGGTAGATAGTCTTCCCGTCATAAGTCATGATATGAACCTTATTAACGGATGTAAGCACATGTACAACATGCCTTCCCTTAACATGGGTTTGGTCATGAGACTAGATGGGACTAATGCCTTAACCAAAATGGGTTAGTTGTCAATATTATTTGAGCTATTTCCAAATTAGAGACACATTTGAGGAGTCGTACAATTGGGTACGCACATCATGAGAAAGAGAACTCAAATAGATTAGCAATTGCATGAGATACAAATGGACGGGTTCCAACCATGGTTATCTTGTTATGACTTAACTTGCTATAGCGGGGGTCATGATGAGTGGCTATGGATGCTACCTACTAAGGAAAATTTGTTTAACCAAATTTCCTGAATTTAAACAGAAGGGGCTATTTCAATGTCGAGAAAATATTAGGAATTATGCATTTAATTAAAGACCTTATATTAAAATGCATGTACATATACTAATGTCTAAACAAATTCTATCTTATATCTAGGTTAAACAATGATCTAAACATTAACCTCCATTCGATACTTGACAATAAATTGACAGGGATCAATTTTGACTACTAGTCCAAAGCTCTTAGAAAGGAGCTTGAGAAAAGCCACATGGACTATGTTCTAGATAATCCTAAACTAGTTAATCATGATGTCGACGCTTATATCCAAGAGAAAGAAGCATATCTTAAGAACAAGAGAGATGCTTTTATTATGTCACTAATGATGCTGGAAACCATGAGCTTGAAGCTTAAGAAGCAGCATGAAGGTATGGACTTAAAATCCATGTTGATTCATCTTATAGGACTTCATGAGGGCATAATGGAATGAAATAATGAGATTCCTCTATAACACTGAGAGAGATTATGGGATCTTGGCCACTAAGCGATGCATAGAATACTTTCAGCATTTAAGGAGATCGGCTCATATAGGAATCAAGACAGATTCCAAGCATGACATACAACTTATGATAGAAACTCTATTTGATAAATGTTCACCTTTTGTGAAAGATTATCTTATATCAAGAAAGGTAAACAAAACATCAGAGTTTATCAAGAGACTTAGAAGTTTTGAAGAAGGTCCGAGGGTTAGAGGAATAAGTACCTTGGTAAGTAAAACTTGCGTCAAAGGTATACGTTAAAGCCCATCAACAAGAAGGTAAAAAATGTGGCTATTGAAAAGGGGAAACCCAAAGGAATATGTTTCGTGTGTAGAAGGCCCGGACATTGGAAATGTGATTGCAAAGCTTTGATTTCTTGGAGAGTGATGAAGAGGCTAAGTGAGGCATCTACTTCAGGTATGTTCATGATAAAGAGTTTCTCTACAGTTCCCTATGAGTCTACTTGGGTATTAGATACTGGTTGTGCTACTCATATTTGTACTTCTGTGAATGGATTGCAAAACAATAGAAGGCTAGCAAAGAGGGAAATGGACCTAAGAGTTGGAAATGGAGCACGGGTTGCTGCAACAGCTATAGGGACATATAGCCTTCGTTTGCTTAGTGGCCTAGTTTTAGTTTTGAACAATTGCTATTATATTCCTACTATCACTAAGAATATTATTTCTGTTATGCGTTTAGCAATAAAAGGATTTGAAATTTTATTTTCTAATAATAAATGTCAAATTCAACATGAAAATATTCTTTATGCTTGTGGAATATTTGTGGATGGCATTTACATTATAGATATTAAAACTGAAATTCTAAATATGAACATTGCTAAGAAATTAAGATTGGATAATGAGAAATCCTCATACTTATGGCATTGTTTTCTAGGCCATATAAATGAGACTCCTTTAACTAAGTTACATGAATGTGGAGACTTAGGCCCAATGGAATGGGAATCCTATGGTGCATGCGAACCTTGTTTAAAGGGGAAGATAACTAAGAAACCTTTCAAAGGAAAGGGTTAACTAGACACTGGTCCTTTAGAGATAATACATTCTGATGTATGTGGTCTAATGAGTGTTAAGACACATGAGGGTTTCGTCTACTTCATAACTTTTATCAATGATTACTCACAATATGTTTATTTGTACCTTATAAGGCACAAATCTGAAAGTTTTGAAAAATTCAAAGAGTTTATAACCGAAGTAGAGAAATAGCTTGGGAAAAGTATCAAGACCCTTTGATCTAATCGAGTCGTTGAATACTTAAGCAAAGAGTTTTAGGATTATCTAAGGGATAATGGTATTTTATCCTAGCAAACACCTCCTTATACACCCCAACACAATGGAGTGTTAGAAAGGAGGAATCGAACACTAGTTGATAAGGTTCGGTCCATGATGAGCCAAGTAGAAATCAACAGATCCTTTTGGGGTTATGCACTTGAGAGAGCAGTTTATATTCTAAAGAATATCCTCTAAATTATGGTATGGTTAGAAACTTGATCTTTCTCACCTGAGAGTTTTGGGATGTCCTGCTTATGTAAAGAAGAAAAGTTTAGATAAATTGGGTGCTAAGTCTGATAGGTGTATGTTTGTAGGTTACCCTAAGGAGACTATAGGGTATACCTTTTATGATCGTAAGGAACAAAATGTCCTTATTTCCATAAATGCTTAATTCCTCAAGAAGGAGTAAATACTTGCAAAATTTAGTAGGACCAACTTGAGTTACACACACACACACACACACACACACACACACACACACACACACACACACACACACACACACACACATATATA
>CATIWQ010137221.1:0-20291 GCA_949673415.1 Euphorbia schlechtendalii | reverse complement strand
ATTGTATAAAATTATCATGATAATAAGTGTAATTATACACTTATCATACCCCCACACTTAACTTTTGCCTTGTCCTCAAGGTAAATTCAACAGAAGTGTATAAATTTGGTAAACAAGTTAGTACCTTATTGGCGAAAGATTATTGCAGTGAGTAGCACATTCCACGTTGTAAAAGATTTCAAGAAGAAGTTCTAAAATTCCCAAAAATTAGTAATGTGCAATTTATATAGCTTAGTTGCGTACCTTTGTTCATAATGGAGAGTCAACCGAATCGTATCTTCATATAAGCATTATATGCATACTCGAATATTACCTTCTCTTAAGTACAGTATAAAGTATAAAGGACATAAAAAGCACACTTTGATTAATTTCTCTCAAGGCATTTTTAAGTAACCTAGGATGCTACAAACACCCATAGTGGTTGCATTTTATGCTCCATACCACTCTCCCCTTTTTTCAGTGGTTGCATTTTATGCTCCATACCACTATCTCATTTTTTTTCTTTTAAGCATATGTTTTTGAAGTACTTTGTACTTTGCACCCATTTTTCGTACTATGCTTTCTTTTCTTTTTCACTCAATGAATGGTTGCAGTTTCTACTCTATACCATTCCTCACCTTTTGCATAATTCATTGGTTATCCTCTCTTTCTTTTGATTTTTCATTAATATCCTCATCCTTTATTGATCAATTTAAAAGTATTATGGCTATAGTTTCCTAACACTTTAAACATACTCAATACTTATAGGACCTATTCGAGATTTGCATATAAAACTCATAGTAAGAATACCATTAGATATTACTCCACTTAAACTTATTGGAAGCATTAAAACAAAACTATATAACTTATACTAATTTATGTTGTATCGAAATATAAATCGAAACTTACTTGGAATGTTGCTTTCAAATATTACTCACCACTCATCCTTGCCAATAATGTTGTGCTACTAACTCTCAAATTCAACATGCGCTCAATTTTTACACTAACATCAAAGTTGTAAAACCTAACACTCAAAATAACCTTGGACAATTTTTAGTAAAGTATAAGAAATGATAATGTATAACTAACAAAATATCAACAAAAATTTTCAAATTTCTTCAATTTTTTAATTTTATTCATTTTTTTTTGGATTTTACGGGATTTTTGCAAATGCCCCCCCACACTTAAAGAACACAAAGTCCTCATAGTGAGACATTATAAAAATCAAAGCTAAAACTAAAAACTAGTCTAAAAATGATTGAAAAATAATAATTGAAAAGTTAAGAAAAGACAGAATCCGATCATTGCGAAGGAGAATCCGGTGGACAAGGAGTGAATTGACAATTTTGCCTTCTACAGAATGAAAGTACTTTTGGAAGCATCGATTTATTACTCTTCTTTAGAATTTTCATGTCTCTCTTCATAACTCCAAGTTCCGCTTGGCAAATATCCAATTTTTAAGTCATGAAACCAACACAAGGATATAGTTATTTTTGAGTGTCTATCTTATAGCAGTCTCCAATGTATTACCTGAATACATTCATGTATTAACTCAAGGTAACACCTTCAGCTCGTAAGGTTGACTGCTTGGATCTAATCCAAGGAGTAAGCCTACAAATGCTAGTCTATCCAATTCATTGATGTCCAGTCTTATTGAAACTACGTCTAGGGATATTTAGACTATTTATAGTAACACATATGTGCAGTTCTCACTCCACATAGCTCCCACTATGTTCATGCACTTTTACACTATGAAGTAGTAATGAACTTCATCTCATTAATGCGCATATACATATTAAAACATATACGATACAGAAAGCACTGATAAGCAACAAAGATACCTTGATTATTATTAATAATAATTCAAAATTGTTCGTACATTATAGCTAATAAAGATATATCACCCTAATTGCCTCTAGGGCATACATCATGTCTAACAATTTCCCACTTACACTAGAGCTAATTGGCTATGTGCTTCATACAATACTCGTTAATATGCTGGTCATGCTTAACTTGAGTCAATAGTTTGGTTAGCCCGTATTCTAATCCGTTGGGATGTATTCTAAGCTTATATCCTTTCTAGTTACCATCTCATTTACAAGATGGCACTTTTTGAGTAAATGTTCATTTCTGTGACGAGACCATAGTTCCTTTGCCTGAGCAATAGCCCCATTGTTATCGCAAAGACCACTATCAGATTTACAATGCTAGACACTGATAAGTGTATAATTACACTTATTATCATAATAATTTTACACACTAAACACTATAGTTTAAGACATATTTTTACTTCATATAAAAGATTTGAAGTGGTATGTAGTTTTTTTTTGCAAATGCAGGAACTAGGTAAATCTTGGGAATAAAATGATTAAAAGTGGAAATCTATGAAAAAAGAGTAAAAAGGTGGAAAAAGATGCGTGGAACTTAAGGATTTGGCTTAGGATCAAAATTGTCAAAGATTGGCAAAGTTTTAAGAAAAATTCTAAAGAAAAACACAATTCAGGGTCTTGACAACCATTCACGGTCGTGACTTAGTATTCTTCAGAACAGGAAGTTGCCAACCAGGTGTTCACGGTCATGACCTTGAGGGTTTTTTGGTCAACTCTTCTTGATTACCAATCACCAGATAAGAACGATCAACCGCCATCAACTACCAAACAAAAATACACCTTTTGAAAGTCAACCAATCATGAAAAGGTGCCCATCCATTATGAATAATATCAAACCAATTCAACCAACCACAATGAAGTAGTGTAATACTTTACCAGTGGACACAACCCTTCGTTTGGATAGACACAACCCTTCGTACTCAATAAATAGGCTTCAAGACTCACCATTTTCATAGCAATGGAGGTAGATTGAGTAATAAGTGATTCGTACTCAATAAAGTGTAGCGTATAGTACGTATATAGTTCTAAAGAGAAAATCATATAGTTTTTGCTTCATTCTAAGTTAGCGAGAAAAATGTATAAGTGATTCGAACCTTATTTCGATCACTAGATTTCTCTACATTTGAGCGATTATTCTATAAGTGTAATTGCAAATCAATTATCAATAAACTTTTTCCTTCTTCAATATTCGTTTATTCGATAGTTACAAAGAATAGCATCCTAGCAGAGGTTCTATATGAGTCGGGACCGAATTCAAAGCAGATGAAGGAATTGCGGGAATTGACGACTCCCATTAAAGAGTGGATATGGTTTGATCAACTTTAGCTTTCACTTGAATACCTTGCAACTTTCTTTGCTTTCTACTTATACTTTCTATTTCTAAGTTTATGATATGTCTATGTGTCATAATGTGCATTTCGTGTTGAGTCTTTTATATTAATCAAGTTATATGCTTTTGAGTTAACTTTAAGAGTAATTTCGGGGTTAACAAGATTGTGTATATGATAAGTGTATAATTACACTTATTATCATAATGATTTTATACACTAAACATTATAGTTTAAGTCATTTTTATATTTCATATAAAAGATTTCATGTGGTATGTAATTGTTTTTTATGCAAATGCAGGTACTAGGTAAATCTTTGGAGTAAAAGGATCTAAAGTGGATTTTTATGAAAAAAGAGCGAAAAATGTGCAAAAAGATGCATGAAACTTAAGGATTTGGCTTAGGATCAAAGCTGTCGATGATCGGTTAAGTTACAAGAAGAATTTTGAAGAAAAACATAATTCACGGTCGTGACTACTATTCACGGTCACAACTTTGTATTCTTCAGAATAGAAAGTTACCAACTAAAGGTTCATGATCACGACATGTATATCGTGGTCACGACTTGTATGGTTTCTTGGTCAACTCTTCTCAACTACTAACTGCCATATAAGGACGATCAACCGCCATAAACTACCAAACGAAAAGACACCTTTTAGAAGTCAACCAATCATGAAAAGGTTCCTATCCATTGTAGATAAGATGAAACCAAAGCATCCAATAATAATGAAGTGATGCAATCTTTCACCAATGGACACGACTCTTCGTTTAGATAGACGCAACCCTTCGTACTCTATAAATAGAGTCCAAACACTACCATATTCGTGTGGATTAAGTGGCATATGGTGTGTGAAAAATAGTGAATTGTGTGTGCATAGATAGAGAGTAAAATCATTTAGATTTCACTACGTTCATAACTGTTAGCTAGAAAATGTATAAGTGATTCGAACCTTATTTCTATCACTAGATTTCTCTACATATTCGAGTGCTTGTTGTATAAATGTAATTGCAAATCACTTATTAACAAAAGTTTTCATTCTTCAACATCCGTTTATTTGATATTCCCAAAGAATAGCATCCTAGCGGAGGTTCTGTACGAGTTGAGAATGAATTCAAAGAAGACGCTACGACTCCCATTGAAGAGTGGATACAATTAGACCAACTTTAGCTTTTACTTGCATACCTTACAATTTTGCTTTGCTTTCTACTTATACTTTCTATTTAGAAGTTTATGATATGTCTATGTGTCACAATGTGTATTTCATGTTGAGTATTTTATATTAATCAAGTTATATGCTTTTGAGTTAACTTTAAGAGTAGTTTCGGGGTTAACGAGATTGTGTATAATCACTGGATCTATGATTATAACGCTGTTTAGTGAACCAACATTTTTAGAATGGTAACTTGCTAAATGTGGCTATGTGAGAGCGACCCGTACTAAGCATATTAATATTGTTATCCAGGTTTATATAATCATCTTAATTCGTTTGCACTAGATTTAGAAAAGTCATTTCATGTGTTGCTCTATGGTGAATAATTGAATATCTAAGTGTCTAGAATCGAGTCTGTTAAATTAATCTAGCGTACGTAATATTCTTGATGATCTTGCATGTTTTCTTTGCTATACTTGTTCGTAAGGAAAATCTATATACTTTTATCTTCTCTAATCTTTCATACATTTATCTATCCATGCATCATTCCAATCCTCAAAAATTTAATAATCTATTTTATTTTCCTTTCTCTGTTCCTTTTGTTGATATTTAGAGATAATCCTTCTTTGTGGGATCGATATCTTTTAAAATTACATCGTAATAGTAAACTTGAAGTGGTCACCATTTTTCTATTTATATAAGTAGTATTGACAACACCTGTTCATATTTGAACTTATATCTTATCGGTAGGAAAGTGGGAGAGAATGTTTTTGGCTTCATTTTAGAATATAACCCCTCAGAGTCAGTATAGTCGAAACCTTGCAAACAAGTTTTTAGCACCGTTACCGGGGAAGGCAAGTGCGATCTATATATTAAATTACGGGAGAACGAGCAATTGTATTTAATACGTTCTTTTTTCTATGTTTTTCTAAGACTAAGTTTAAAAATTGAAGAAATAGAAGAACTTAAGAAGATCGCGACCGTGACTATAGATCATGCTCGTGAAGTTATACAACAAAACATTCTATTCCTATTTTGAAGGAAATCACGATCAAGACAAGCCTTCGTGATCGCAACATGGGTCCTAGATTCTCCTTCTCAATAAAAACGGGTTTACTCTTTTTTTTGCTTTTCATTTTCAAATTTTTAGACTAGGTTTTAATTTTGATTTTTATTAAATGCCCCACAATGAGATCATTGTGTTATTTAAGTGTGGGGGGGCATTTGTAAAGATCCCAAAAAATCCAAAAAAGTTGAATAAAATTATAAAAATCGAAGAATTTTAAATTTTTTTGTTGATTTTCGTGTTATTTATACATTATCTATTTTTATACTATACTAATGTTTATCCAAGGTTATGTTGAGTGTTAGGTATTCCAAGTTTAATGTTAGTGCAATTTTCGAACAAAAATTTTGTTTCGAGTTTGGGCTCACATTGAGGGTATGAGCGTTTTTAGCACAACATATTTAGCAAGGATAAGTGGACAGTAACATTTGAATGCAACATTCCAAGTAAATTTCGATATACATTTCAATGCAACATGAATTAGTAGAAGTTATATAGTCTTAGTTTAATGCTACCGATAAGTTTAAGTGGAGTAATATCTAGTAGTGTTCTTATTATGAGTTTTGTATGCAAATATCGAATAAGTCCTATAAGTATTGAGTGTGTTTTAAGTATTAGGAAACTATAGGCATAATAATTTGAAATTAATCAATAAAGGATGAGAGTATTGAAAGAAAAATTGAAAGAGAGGATAACTAATGAGTTATGTAAAAGGTGAGGAATGGTACAGAGCAGAAACTGCAACCATTCATTGAGTGAAAAATGAAAAAGAAGCATAATACGAAAAATGGGTGGAAAGTACAAAGAACTTCAAAAAACATATGCTTAAAAGAAAAAAAATGAGAGAAAGTGGCATGGAGCATAAAATGCAACCACTAAAAATAGGGGAGAGTTGTATGGAGCATAAAATGCAACTACTAAGAGTGTTTTTAGCATCCTAGGTTACCTAAAAATGCCTTGAGCAAAATTAATCAAAGTGTGCTTTCTTTGTCCTTTATACTTTTTACTATACTTAAGAGAATGAAATATTCGAGTATGCATGTAACACTTATATGAAGTTGTAACTTGGTTGACTCTCCATTAAGAGCAAAGGTATGCAACCAGACTATATGAATTGCACATTACTAATTTATGGGAAATTTCAAACTTCTACTTGAATTTTATGCAACGTGGGAATGTGGTATTCACTACAATAATCTTTCACCAAATGAGGTATGAACTTGAATACTAATTTATACACTCATATTGAATTTACCTTGAGGACAAGGCAAAAGTTAAGTGTGGGGGTATGATAAGTGTATAATTACACTTATTATCATAATGATTTTATACACTAAACATTATAGTTTAAGACATTTTTATACTTCATATAAAAGGTTTCACATGGTATGTAGTTGTTTTTTATGCAAATGCAGGTACTAGGTAAATCTTCGGAGTAAAATGATCTAAAGTGAAATTCTATAAAAAAAATGAGTGAAAAAGGTGCAAAAAGATGCGTGAAACTTAAGGATTTGTCTTAAGATCAAAGCTGTTGAAGATATGTTAAGTTACAAGAAGAATTCTGAAGAAAAACATAATTCACGGTTATGATAACCATTCATGGTCGCGATAATGTATTCTTCAGAACAGAAAGTTACCAACAAAAGGTTCACGATCACGACATGTATTGCGACTTAGACCGTTTTTTGGTTATCACTTCTAAACTACTAACTGCCAGATAAGAATGATCAACCGCCATCAACTACCAAATGAAAAGACACCTTTTGGAATTCAACCAATCATGAAAAGTTGCCTATCCATTATAGATAAGATCAAATTAAAGCATCCAATCACAATGAAGTGATGCAATCTTTCACCAATGGACATGACTCTTTGTTTGGATAGACGCAACCCTTCGTACTCTATAAATAGAGGTCAAAACACTAACATTTTCATGTGATAGAGTGGCATATGGTGTGTGAAAAATAGTACATAGGGTGTGCATAGATAGAGAGTAAAATCATTTAGATTTCGCTACATTCATAAGTGTTAGCGAGAAAAAGTATAAGTGATTCGAACCTCATTTTGATCACTAGATTTCTCTACATATTCGAGCGACTGTTGTATAAGTGTAAATGCAAATCACTTATAAATAAAATTTTTCATTCTTCAACATTTGTTTATTCGATATTCCTAAAGAATAGCATCCTAGCGCAAGTTCTGTACGAGTCGAGACCGAATTCAAAGCAGAAGAAAGAATTACGGGAATTGATAACTCCCATTAAAAAGTGGATATGGTTTGATCAACTTTAGCTTTTACTTGCATACCTTACAACTTTGCTTTGCTTTCTACTTATACTTTCTATTTCAAAGTTTATAATATGTCTATGTGTCATAATGTGTATTTCGTGTTGAGTCTTTTATATTCATAAAGTTATATGCATTTGAGTTAACTTTAAGAGTAGTTTCGGGGTTAACGAGATTTTGCATAATCATTGGATTATTGAATATAACGCTGTTTAGTGAGCCAACATTTTTGGAATGGTAACTTGCTAAATATGGCTATGTGAGAGCGACCCGTACTAAGTATAGTAATATTGTTATCCAAGTTTATATAATCATTTTAATTCATTTGCACTAGAGTTGGAAAAGTCATTTCGTGTGTTGCTATGCGGTGAATAATTGAATGTCTGAGTGTCTAGATCGAGTCTATTAAATCAATCTAGTGTACGTAAATCCTTGATGGTCTTGCATGTTTTCTTTGCTATACTTATTCTTAGGGAATATCTATATACTTTTATCTTCTCTAATCTTTCATACATTTATCTATCCATCCATCATTCCAGTCCTCCAAAATAAAATAATCTATTTTATTTTCCTTGCTCCGTTCCTCTTGTCGATCTTTAGAGCTAGTCCTTCCTTGTTTGATCTATATCTTTTAAAACTACATCGTAATTGTATACTTGCAGTCGTCACCATTTTTCTACTTAGATAACTTGTATTGACAACACCCATTCATATTTGAACTTATATCTTATCAGTAGGAAAGTGGGAGAAAAGGTTTTTGGTTTGATTTTAGAATATAACCCTTAGAGTCAATATAGTCAAAACCTTGCGAACAAGATTTTGGCGCCGTTGCTGTGGAAGGCAAGTGCGTTCTAGAGATCAAATTACCGGAGAATGAGAAATTATATTTAATACATTTGTTTTTCAAAGTTTTTCTAGGACTAAGTATAAAAATTGTAAAAGTAGAAGAACTGAAGAATACCGTGACCGCGACTATAGATCGCGCTCGTGAAGTTATACAAAAAAATATTTTATTCCTATTTTGAAGGAAATCACAATAACGACAAGCCCTCGCGATCGTAACATGGGCCCTGGATTCTCCTTCTCAATAAAAATGGGTTTACTCTTTTCTTTACTTTTCTTTTTAAAATTTTTAGACCAATTTTTAATTTTGATTTTTATTAAATGTTCCATAATGAGGACATTGTGTTCTTTAAGTGTGGGGGGGTATTTGTAAAGATCCCAAAAAATAAAAAAAATTGAATAAAAGTAAAAAAAATCGAAGAATTTTGAAAATTTTGGTTGATTTTCGTGTTATTTATACATTATCTATTCTTATACTATACTAACATTTTCCAAGGTTATGTTGAGTGTTAGGTATTGCAAGTTTGATATTAGTGCAATTTTTGAACAAAAATTTTTTTTCAAGTTTGAGCACAAATTAAGGGTATGAGCATTTTTAGCACAACATATATAAATTTAGCAAGGATGAGTGGTGAGTAACATTTGAAAGCAACATTCCAAGTAAGTTTTGATATACATTTCAATGCAACATGAATTAGTATAAGCTATATAGTCTTAGTTTAATGCTACCGATAAGTTAATGTGGAGTAATATCTAGTAGTGTTCTTATTATGAATTTTATATGCATATCTCGAATAAGTCCTATAAGTATTGAGTGTGTTTAAAGTGTTGGGAAACTATAGCCATAATACTTTGAAATTGATCAATAAAGGATGAGGGTATTGAAAGAAAAATCAAAAGAAAGAGAGGATAACCAATGAGTTATGCAAAAAGAGAGGAATTGGTACGGAGCAGAAACTGCAACCATTCATTGAGTGAAAAAAGAAACAGAAGCATAACACAAAAAATGGGTGCAAAGTATAAAGTACTTCAAAAACATATGCTTAAAAGAAAAAAATGAGAGAAAGTGGTATGGAGCATAAAATGCAACCACTAAAAAAGGGGAGAGTGGAATGGAGCATAAAATGTAACCACTAAGAGAGTTTTTAGCATCCTAGGTTACCTAAAAATACCTTAACAGAAATTAATCAAAGTGTGCTTTCTTGGTCCTTTATACTTTTTACTATACTTAAGAGAAGGAAATATTCGAGTATGCATATAACACTTATATGAAGTTGCGAATCAGTTGACTCTCCATTAAGAGCAAAGGTATGCAACTAAACTATATGAATTGCACATTACTAATTTGTGGGAAATTTGAAACTTCTACTTAAATTTTTTGCAACGTGGGAATGTGGTACTCACTACAATAGTCTTTCACCAAATGAGGTACGAACTTGAATACTAATTTATACACACCTGTTGAATATACCTTGAGGAAAAGGAAAAAGTTAAGTGTGGGGGTATGATAAGTGTATAATTACACTTATTATCATAATGATTTTATACACTAAACATTATAGTTTAAGTAATTTTTATACTTCATATAAAAGATTTCACGTGGTATGTAGTTGTTTTTTATGCAAATGCAGGTACTAGGTAAATCTTGGGAGTAAAATGATCTAAAGTGAAATTCTATGAAAAATGAGTGAAAAAGGTGCAAAAAGATGCGTGGAACTTAAGGATTTGGCTTAAGATCAAAGCTGTTGAAGATATGTTAAGTTACAAGAAGAATTCTGAAGAAAAACATAATTCACGGTCATGACAACTATTCATGGTCGCGACAATGTATTCTTCAAAATAGAAAGTTGCCAACAAAAGGTTCACGATCACGACATGTATATAGCGGTCGTGACTTGGACAGTTTTTTGGTTAACTCTTCTCAACCACTAACTGTCAGATAAGAATGATCAACCGCCATCAACTACCAAATGAAAAGACACATTTTGGAAGCCAAACAATCATGAAAAGGTTCCTATCAATTGTAGATAAGATTAAACCAATGCATCCAATCACAATGATGTGATGTAGTCTTTTGCCAATGAACATGACTATTCGTTTGGATAGACGCAACCCTTCATAATCTATAAATAGAGTTCCAAACACTACCATTTTCATGCGGATTGAGTGGCATATGGTGTGTGAAAAATAGTGCATAGTGTGTGCATAGATAGAGAGTATTATCATTTAGATTTTGCTACGTTCATCAGTGTTAGAGAGTAAATGTATAAGTGATTCGAACCTCATTTCGATCACTAGATTTCTCTACATATTTTAGCAATTGTTGTACAAGTGTAATTGCAAATCACTTATCAATAAAAATTTTCATTCTTCAACATTCGTTTATTTGATATTCCCAAAGAAGAGCATCCTAGCGGAGGTTCTATACGAGATGAGACTGAATTCAAAGCAGACATAGGAATTGCGGGAATTGATGACTCCAATTAAAGTGTGGATACGGTTTGATAACCTTTAGCTTTCACTTGCATACCTTACAACTTTGCTTTGCTTTTTACATATACTTTCTATTTTGAAGTTTATGATATGTCTATGTATCATAATGTGTATTTTGTGTTGAGTCTTTTATATTAATCAAGTTATATGCTTTTGAGTTAACTTTAAGAGTAGTTTTGGGGTTAACGAGATTATGTATAATCACTGGATCTGTGATTATAACGCTGTTTAGTGAGCCAACATTTTTGGAATGGTAATTTGCTAAATGTGGCTATTTGAGAGCGAACACTACTAAGCATAGTAATATTGTTATCCAAGTTTATATAATC
The DNA here is from genome assembly GCA_949673415.1 of Euphorbia schlechtendalii. Lineage (NCBI taxonomy): Eukaryota > Viridiplantae > Streptophyta > Magnoliopsida > Malpighiales > Euphorbiaceae > Euphorbia > Euphorbia schlechtendalii. The sequence continues at coordinate 8,927 of CATIWQ010137221.1, read as the reverse complement.
GTCTGAATTCGTTTGCACTAGATTTAGAAAAGTCAGTTCATTTGTTTCTTTGCGATGAATAATTGAATATCTGAGTGTCTAGAACCGATTTTGTTAAATTAATCTAGTGTACGTAATATCCTTGATGATCTTGCATGTTTTCTTTGCTATACTTGTTCGTAGGGAATATCTATATACTTTTATCTTCTCTAATATTTCATATATTAATCTATCCATCATTCCAATCCTTCGAAATAAAATAATCTATTCTATTTTCCTTGCTCTGTTCATCTTGTTGATCTTTAGAGCTAGTCCTTCCTAATGGGATCAATATGTTTTAAATCTACATCGTAACTGTATACTTGCAGTGGTCACCATCTTTCTATTTAGATAAGCGGTATTGACAACACCTGTTCATATTTAAACTTATATCTTATCGGTAGGAAAGTGGGAGACAAGGTTTTTGGCTTCATTTTAGAATATAACCCCTTAGAGTCAGTATAGTCAAAACCTTGCTAACATTATAATCACTGGATATGTGATTATAACGCTGTTTAGTGAGGTAACATTTTTGGAATGGTAACTTGCTAAATATCACTAGCGACTCGTACTAAGCATAGTATTATTGTTATCTAGGTTTATATAATTGTCTTAATTCATTTGCACTAGATATAGAAAAGTCATTTCATGTGTTAGTCTGCAATGAATAATTGAATATCTGAGTTTCTGGAACCGAATCTGTTAAAGCAGTTTAGTGTACGTAATATCTTTGATAATTTTGCATGTTTTCTTCGCTATACTTATTCGTAGGGTTAATCTACACCGATTTCTTCTACTCTAATCTATCTATTCATTTATCCATTTAACTACTAATCAAACCACCAAAATTAAATAATCTATTTTATTTTCCTTGTTTTGTTTTTCCTGTTGATCTTTAGAACTGGTTCCTTCCCTGTGGGATCAATATCTTTTAAACTACCTCGTAACTGTATACTTGCTGTGGTCATTATTTTTCTATTCTGATAAGTGGTATTGATAAAACATGTTCATATTTTGAACTCTTATCTTATCGGTAGGAAAGTAGGAGACATGGTTTTTGGATTCATTATAAAACATAACCCCTCAGAGTCATTAGAGTCAAAACCTTACGAACAGACACCACACCGAGATCACTAATAAATCCCTTGAGCCATACGGTTTGCTTAGTAGATTCAGAAGTAGCTAAGTACTCAGAATCTGTGGTTGAATCATCAATTGTATCCTATTTGAAACTGTTCCAAATAACTGCTCCTCCATTAAACATAAACACATAACCTGACTGGGACTTATAATCATCCCTGTCAGACTTAAAACTCACATTGGTGTATCCCTTTAAAGTGAGATAACCTTCTCCATATACTAAAAACATATTTGTAGTCCTGCGTAAGTAATTGAGGATAGTTTTAATGGCCATCTATTGTTTATCACCTAGGTCAGATTGAAATCTTCTTGTGACGCTCAATGCATGTGAGATGTTAGATCGAGTACACACCATAAAATACATGATGAACCCTACCGATGAGGCATAGGGTATTCCATTCATGCACAATCTCTCTTCTCATGTTCTCAGACACTTAGATTTAGAAAGTTTAATCCTATGAGACATTGGGAGATAAAACTTTCTTGACTGCTCAAGTATAAATCTAGCCAAAACCTTGTCTATGTTTGTACTTTGTGAAAGACCTAGCATCCTTTTAGATCTATCTCGTTAAATGTTACTACCGAGTATAAAAGCTGCTTCTCCAAGGTCTTTCATGAAGAAATTCTATAACAACCATGTCTTAACTATTTGAAGAAAAGGAGTATCATTTCCTATTAATAATATGTCATCAACATATAATACAAGAAAAATGATCGCACTCCCACTAGCCTTCTTATATGCATAGGGCTCATTAGCGTTCGATACAAAACTGATTTTTCGGGTTGTAACATCAAACCTAATATTCCAACTCCTCGATGATTTCTTAGGTCCATAAATGAACTTCAACAACTTACATACCTTAGAGCCATCTTTGGATGGGAAACCCTCGGACAGTGTTATAAACACATACCTGTCCAGATTCCTGTTAAGGAATGCTGTCTTCACATCCATCTGACAAATCTCATAATCGTAATGAGCGATGATGGCAAGGAGTATCCTAATAGACTTTAGCATGGCCACCGATGAAAAGGTTTCATCATAGTCAATGCCTTCTTTTTTACTATACCCTTCTACAACCAACCTTGTTTTATAGGTAACTATGTTACCATCTATGTTGGTTTTCTTCTTGAGAATCCACTTGCTCCTATGGGCTTAATCCCACTTGGAGCATCAATCAAGCTCCAGACTTGATTTTCATACATGGAGTCCATCTTTGATCTCATGGTTGAAAGCTATTTATCAGATTTTGAGCCTTCCATTACTTCCTTGTAAGTCTTTGGCTCATCGTATTCCATAGGGAAGAGATGTTTATCATCAGTGATGAAAAACCCGAATGGCTCGGGAGGGATTGGAGCCCGACCTGACCTTCGCAATTTCAGTGTTATAATAGGTTGTTCCATGTTTACACTATCTTGTGTAACAGGGTTAGCTATAATCACTTGACTATCTGTTTGATCTACTTGAGTGCCTAACTCAAGAAAGCTCCCACTAGCTTTCACTAGTATATGCTCCTTCTTGAGGAATTGAGCATTTTTTGAAACAAGGACTTTCTGTTCCCTAGGATCATTAAAAGTATACCATATAGTCTCCTTAGGGTAACCTACAAATAGACATCTATCTGACTTACCACCTAGCTTATCTGAATTTATCCTTTTTACATATGCAGGAGATCCCCAAACTCTCAGGTGAGAAAGAGTGGGTTTCATCCTATACCATAACTCATATAGAGTTTGTTCAACTGATTTAGAGGGTACTCTGTTTAGAATATAAACTATGCTCTCAAGTGCATAACCCCAAAAGGATATGCTGAGTTCTACTTAGCTCGTCATGGACTGAACCATATCGAGAGGGTTTGATTCCTCCTTTCTGACACTCCATTGTGTTGGGGGTGTATAAGGAGGTGCCCTCTAGGATGAAATACCATTATCCCTTAGACAAGCCTGAAACTCCTAGTTAAGTATTCACTACCTCGATCAGATCGAAGGGACTTGTTACTTTTCCCAAGTTGTTTATCTACTTTAGTTTTGAATTCTGCAAAAGCATCAAAACTTTCATACTTTTTCCTCATAAGTTACAAATAACCATATCACGAGTAATTGTCAATAAAGGTTATGAAGTAGACGAAACCTCATGTGTCTTAACACTCATTGGACCACATACATCGGAATGTATTATTTCCAAAGTATTAGTGGCATGTTGTCCCTTTCCTTTGAAAGGTTTCTTAGTCATCTTCCTTTTTAAATAAGGTTCGCATGCACCATAGAAAACCCATTCTATTGGGCCTAAGTCTCCACTTTTGTATAACTTAGTTAAGCGAGTCTCGTTTATATGGCTTATACAACAATGTCATAAGTATGAGGATTTCTAGATTTCTTAACAATGTTCATATTTAGAATTTTAGTTTTAGTATATAGAACATATATGACATCCATAGATATTCCACAAGCATAAAGAATATTGTTACGCTAAATTTGACATTTATTATGAGAAATTAAAATTTCAAATCCTTCTGTTGTTAGAAGTGAAACAAAAATAATATTCTTAGTGACAGCAATAATTTAATAACAATTATTCAAAACTAAAACAAGGCCACTAGGAAAACAAAGGCTTTATGTCCCTATAGCTGTTGTAGTAACCCGTGCTCCATTACCAACTCTTAGGTCCATATCCCTCTTTTCAAGCCTCCTACTATTCTGCAATCCTTGCATAGAACTACATGTATGAGTACCACAACCAGTATCTAATAACCAAGTAGACTCATAGGGAACTGTAGAGAAACTCTCTAGTATGAACATACCTGAAGTAAATGCCTGAATAGGCTTCTTCTTCACTTGTTCAGAAATCTGAACCTTGCAATCCTTCTTCCAATTGCTGGCCTTACCACATTGGAAGTAGGCATTTGCAGTTCCTTTTATTTTTTTGTTCTTACTAACTTTCTTCTTGGCACTCAAACAGTTTCAAATACAGGACCCACCCTTGGAAGGCTTGGTTTTCTCAACCAAAAGTAAAGCCTTGGGATCCTTTCGAATATTAGGCTCTATTGTTTTTAGCATGTTAACCAACTCGAGTAGCATGGTATTAATCTTGTTCATGTAATAATTAGTCACAAATTGTGAATAAATATAAGTTAATGAAGCAAGAATCAGATACACACATAATTCGTGATCCATCACAAAACGTAGTCGGGTCAGCTTCTCTATATGACCCAATAGTTTAAGAGCATGCTGCGACACTGAAGTGCAAGCCTTCATCTTAGTTCTGAATAAGAGTCTTAATGTATCATATATCTCATATTTGGCCTACTCTGAAAAGAGCTCATGAAGATGGAGAATCATGGTGTCTAGATCCATGCTCTCTTACTATTTGCATCGATCTCAGCATCAGGCTCATCAGGGAGGGGCTCATCTAAAACATAAGCTATCCTTTCGGATCTAAGGACTATCCACACTACCATGAACCAATCAGTAAAGTTCAGACCATCTAATTTGTTGTCAATAATTGAGCGAAAGTTTATGTTTGGATTCATTGTTCAACCTAGATATAAGATAGAACTTGTTTAGACATTAGTATATGTACATGTATTTAATATAAGGTTTTTAATTAAACACATAATTCCTGCTATTTTCTCGACATTTAAATAGCCCTTCTAGTCAAATTCTGGAAATTTGGTTGAACCAATTTTCCTTAGTAGGTAGCATCCACAGCCACTCATCATGACCCCCACTATCGCAGGTCAAGCCACAACAATAGAGCCATGGTTGGAACCCATCCATTTGCATCTTTTACAATTGCTAATCCATTCGAGTTCTCTTTCTCAAGACGTGCGTACCAGATTGTATGACTCCTCAAATTTTTCTCCAAATCCGCAATAACTCCAATTATATGGCAACTAACCTTCTTTGGTTAAGGCATTAACCCCATCTAGTCTCATTACCAAACACATGTTAAAAGAAGACATGTTGTACATGTGCTTACATCCATTAACAAGGCTCGTATCATGACTTATGATGGGAAGACATTTTACAGCATTAATATTGTTTAGGGATTTCATTGGTCTCACCCTAATCTAGGTTTTATACGATGGATATGATTATGAAATAATAATTTCAGGCTATTAGGAATTATTAACTCTAAAGGGAACATGCTCTGACTGGGATATCATAATCATTCCATTATGCCAAGACTCCACATAGCATGCAAAAGAAATAAGTTTCATGTTTAAGTTCTTGCACTTATGTCTACATGTTTTAATTTAACAACTTAAACCACGTTTGTAAAACCATATGCAAAATAGAATTCCCATATTAGAAATCAACTATGTAATAAAAATTCCTTGGGTATACATGAATCTAATATCGAAGGTGACTTCCAGGTAGGAGAGGCCCCCTTAAAGTGAATGAGTAGCCATGTCCAATTCTTCTCAAAATCACCACGGGCACTTTGAATCGTTATACCATAGATAATTATAATTTAAGATTTCATTCTTTAATCAAGTGAAGAACGGGATGACCCTCAATTAAAGCATTTACCCGTGTGGTAAAACATTGCTAATTTTATATGATAATCAACTAGACTAAGTTTGAACAAAACCTTAATCTAGTTATCACATTATTTTCTTTAATAGGAATTGAACCCTAAGTTATGCATGACATACTTTAATCAATTCATATAAAATCACATTTTAACATATTATAATCAATCATGCATAGTATAAGGCAGGCTCTGATACCTCTGCTAGTTTATCAAAATAGTAATTGAACATGCAAAGGTTGCAAGGTGGAATTTCAAAACCTAAAATTAACCTAAAGATCTCCTAAGCATGCCATGATTGATATAACCTAAGTTAAAATGTTCCATAGATGCTTTTAGGTTTATAAAACATATAAAAGAAACCTAGCATATAAAGATTAAAGCATTACCAGTTGATACGTGCTTGATCTCTCTCTTAGTAGCGACGTTCGCTTTGAGCAATTCAGATGGCACAAGCTTCCAAACTAGCAAAGCCTCTGTAACTTGATCCACATGGATCTTCACCGACCAAAACCTTAAAGAGGTAGAACCCATCAATTGATAGTAGCTGCTAGACTACTCGAAAATTAACCCGAAAACCAAAATCGAAAGCTCACTTAAACTTAGAGCCTTCTAAAAGAACTCTTCAATTTGTGTTAGAGAAACTTGTGGAGGATTTCGCACAACAAAAGAAGAGGAGAGTAGAAATTAGAAAGCAAATTAGTTCTAAGCTTATTTTGGTGTGTGAATAATGAGAGGCATGAATGCTTATTTATAAGGAAAAATGGGAGAGTGTTAGACTTCCCTTCTAACTCTGCATGGGATAAGATAAATCCAATCCCATGCAAGCGAGTCAGCCACGCGGATAGGGAAAATTGTGGGCTAACCAGTGACTTCCATGAGCGGGCTTCCCTCAGCAGCTGCAAGCCCATGCTTGCGGTAGCAAGCTCACGTAAGCACTGCCATGAGAAGCGCTTGCAGACCGCTAGCGCGCGGGCTAGCCTACGAGCTTTTTAGCTCACGAGGCAGCTGTGCTGGCCCCACCTTGAACAACCTGTGTTCATTTTAGGACCACTTGCAATAGGAAAATTCCCTTGATCACTCTGACTATTTTTCCCTATATTTTCATTATTCTTTTTAATTATTAAATTGGTTAAACCAATTAATAATTCTTCTCACTGATTTTACAACTTGTATTTTTGATACAGACCCAGTCCATAGGTTCTTTACATAGTTTGACAAATACCCAAATTGTTTGACCTCATAGGATCCCAACATATAGAGCCACTAGATGTTAACCTAAATTTGGCTTCCCATTTGGGAACCCTTAGGCTCAATGTTCTAGAATGATATGGAACCCGATAGCTCTAGACGATCAAATGGGATTTCTAGCAAAGGCGTAAGATACCCCAATACTTAGAGTGTCACACTGTGACTTGATCCAGTTCTATAGCAGTAACTAGTACAATACACTCCTTCCATCAGCTTAAGTACCATCCACTTTATTGATCTCGGATTAAGTGTTAGCTCATGTAATAGTAATAGCTATCTTGGAATTGGACTTGTTCATGAATAACACCATTCAACCATTTTGTATCTTCATTGATTCGAAACCCGTTCCATCAATCACATACTTTGATTAGAGGTTTATGAGTTTGTCACTTCAAGAAGGGGGCCTAAGGTATATCTCCATTATATTACTATATTAGGAGCAATGGATCCCATATTTACTACACAACTTACCAACATGTGATTATCGCTATAGCTGTAATCACCCATATCATCCTGATTGCTAGGGTATGAGTAAGTATGACCCCCAGTATAGCAACTCCTACACAAGGTAAACAATATCTTAGGTTTGAGGATACTTGTACTACTACGACAATAAGACATGAAACCTACACATGGATATAATTGTTTTTAAGTGTCTGTCTTATAGCAATATCCAATGTATTACCTGAATACATTCATTTGTTAACTCAAGGTACCACCTTCTACTCGTGAGATCAGCTGCTTGAATCTAATCCAAGGAGTAAGCATACACATGCTAGTCTATTCGTTCCATTGATGCCCAGTCTCAATGAAAGTAGGACTAGGGATATTTAGACTATTCATAGTAACACGTATGTGCAGTTCTCAATCCACATAGCTCCCATTATGTCGTTTCAGTTTTAAACTATGAAGTAGTGATAAGTGTATAATTATACTTATTATCACATTAATTTCATGTATTAAACACTATAGTTTTAGTCATTTTTACGCTTCATATAAAAGATTTCACGTGGTATGTAGTTATTTTTGATGCAAATGCAGATACTAGGTAAATCTTGGGAGTAAAATGATCTAAAGTGGAATTCTATGAAAACAGAGTGTAAAAGGTGCAAAAAGATGAGTGGAACTTAAAGATTTGGCTTAGGATCGAAGCTGTTGTAGATCGGTGAAGTTACAAGGAGATTTCTGAAGAAAAACTCAAATCACGGTCGCGATAATCGTTCACAAGCGGGACTTGTTCACTTCAGAAATAGAAGTCTGCCAACAAAGATTCATGGTCACGACATGTATATCACGGTCATGACATGGATGGTTTTCTGGTGCTATCTTCTTAACTATCAATAGCCAGATAGGCATGACCAACCGCCATCAACTACCAATGAACAGACGCCTATCAGAAGTCAACCAATCATGAAAAGGTGACTATCCATTGTGGATTACATCAAAGGTTCTCAACCAATCACAATGAAGAGTTGCAATTTTTCTCCAATGGACACAACCCTTCATTTGGATAGACGCAACCCTTCAAACTCTATAAATAGGGCTCCAAATCCTCATCAATTTCATGCATCAAGCAGCACTTGTGGAAAGAAAGTGCAGTGTAAAAATTCAAAGAGAGATATAGTGTGTGTAGTTAGATTCGCTACATTCTTAAGTGTTAGCGAGAAAATGTTTAAGTGATTCGAATTCTTGTTTTGATCACTAGATTTCTCTATATTCTCGAGCGATTGTTGTATAAGTGCACTTGCAATTCACTTATCAATAAAAGTTTTCGTTATTCAGTATTTATTTGTTCGATATTCGCAAGGAATAGCATTCTAGCGGAGGTTCTGTACGGGGCCGAGACCGAATTCAAAGCAGACGCAGGAATTGCGGGAATTGATGACTCCCATTAAAGAGTGGATACGGTTTGATCAACTTTAGCTTTCACTTGCATACCTTACAACTTTGCTTTGCTTTCAACTTATACTTTCTATTTCAAAGTTTA